>CM040190.1:46063349-46318349 GCA_022606455.1 Callitettix versicolor | reverse complement strand
GTTCTGTGTGCGCCATTGCATTTGATAATATTGCGGAATCAGTTATAATATTTTGGCCTCCATTTTGTTTATACAAACATCGGCCTTTGCAATTCTCACATACTATTTCTTGTACCATCTTTAAAAAGTATGTATAGTTTCAAAATGATCAATGGAGGAATGAATACCTAAGGATATATATATATATATATATATATATATATATATATATATATATATATATACATATAATATATATATATTGTATTTAACGTCTGACTGTTGTGCACACTTGGGCTAATGCAGACGATGGAATGATGTATAGCATATGAAAATGCCAAGCCCTCGCCGGGAATCGAACCCGGGTCCTCGGGGTGAAAGCCTAGTACGCTATCCACTAGACCACCGAGGCGGCTATATATATATATATATATATATATATATATATATATATATATATATATCCTGCAAGTCTGTATCGATTATTTTAAGATCCCAGTCTGAGTTTTCCCATGATAGCTACTCAAATAACACATTTTCCAATAACTTTTTGCTAAAAAGGCGAATAACGCATGCGCAGATTTATTATTACATTTGTACAAAGCATACGAGCTGTTACAAGATTAAAGTAACTCTCTGTATATCCTTACTTAGTTGAAAATGAATAGCTTATGACGAAGAGACTTTAATGCCAAGTAGCACAAGATTTCATAAGTTCTCCCCACTTATCCTCACTTCAAAATGTCTGCTCTAGAGATGCTGTAAATTTCAGATTTAATTAATAAAGTTGCACGTTAAATTTAGATCAACATAGTTATTTGCATGGACTTCCGCGGTGCGCCAGTCTAGTGAATTTACATTTAGTTACAAACTAGTTTGGAACTTGCACTGCATTTGAACAATTTTCTTCGCCTTGGTAAATACCGGGCCGCTATTTAACTACTAGACATAAGGAATCATTTTTTTCAAATTTTTACTTCTAAACGAACTGTATTGTTAAGGCTGAAAAACTGAAATTTTGTGTATTTATACTACCCATATACTCAAAGAATTTTCTAAATTGAATTCAAAAAAACAATTAGTTTTTACATAGGTTTTAGGTTCAAAAGTACAAAAAGCTTTTGTTAATGATACCTTTGCTTTAATTTAAAGATATGTTTACAAATATCTTGTTTTGTTTTTACATTAATTCGTAACGATCAGCTGATTTCATTGAACAGCTGATTGGGTATAATACGTTTCAGGTTATGTTGTTAAAATCTAGCAATATTAACAAAAATTATTATAAACGTTTACATTACTTTCGAATTTATTATAAACGGTTACAACGTGCACGTGTTCTTCAACTAAGGAAAAGTACCTAAACCAAAGCAACACAACGTTTTCCTAAAATAAGCAAGTACTGTAGCCGAAAATTAGTTTGCTCGATTCCGTTTCAATGAAAAGGTTCGGACAATATTTTTCTATTCACTCCTCTTGCAAAAGCTTTCATTAAAAGCTTCGCTTCAGAAAACACTTAAAACCCAATGAACATAAATTAATCGCCGTTTAAGTCGCCATGTAAAATCATGTATTGAAAGTATCTAATTAAATAACACACTTACACTATTATTTATCTCTATAGAGATAGACAAAGTGCATTGAAAATAAAAAAACGAACCCTGAACCGCCGTCAACTGAAAATTCAAAACGCCAATTTGTGCAGTTTTTAGCGCCGATTGCGATGGTGAAACCACCCTTTCAAACTTTTTACGAGGAAAGAGTTACATACTATTACAACATTGTAATGACCGCCATTTTGAAACAGTTTAACTAATTTCGCAGATTAATGAACAGTTTCAACCTATTTCCATAATCTAATTCCGTAAAGTTTGAATCGAATCTGACTAAAATTTCGAAAATAAGCGTGTTAACGCGCGCGCACAAACACACACACACACACACACATTTTACGTTCCTGGTCTGGGTTGTACCATGGCGGCAGCTAATAACGCGTAACAAACGTTTCTGAAATAAATTCAATCTTCTTTATAAAATAACGTCTTTTGTGTTTTTACTAACCAGGTTTTACGTAAAAGCTTTTCAATATTTTCAGGTAAGTTAGCCAAACTGTTTGTCTTGCACCGTGTAAACAAGGAGAACAAACAGAAGGCTTAACTGGGTTACACGAGCACCAACTTATGGAAAGAAAAACAAAATGTAGAATTTATAAGATGGAAATAATGGTTTACCCACTTTACGAATGTAAATACTGAATATTTAGTTATTGGCTCTTTAGCGAATTTATGTTGGAAAAATAAGCTATTGGATATATATGTAATTTATTTGTATAGTTATAAAAATAACTATAAACGCTTGAGGGTTTATATATATAATGAACCCTCGATAAGTGATCTAGAGGTAAGGATTTTGAAAATTAAAAATCCATAGTTATGCAGCTCTTAACGCAGGGTACGGCTGTGAAATTAGGTTTTCAAAAACCATTTAAGACAAAACTTTTATGATTTTTTAAGATTTGGAACGACCGCCATTATGAATTTCTTCGACGAATTATACTAGTTAACGAATTTGCCCAAGCTATTAATAAAATCGATTCATATATAATGTTTAATCACGACGCAAAAATTAATCTAAATATTACAATCGGAGTGCGTTTCATGATGGCCGGTCATGTCTAAGTCTTACCATGTTGGCCGGTCCAATATTTCATTTTTCAATGTGAATTCGCTTGGTTACGATGTTAAAATCGGATTTTCAGTACAATTTCAGAAGAAATGAAAACGTGTTATTACTTTTTTGGAAATCCGCTTCTATCACGTCAGCGAGACAGCAACGTGCTATGGTTATTTCTAAATTGTTGTTTTATTTTTCAATAATTGAAAAACATTCACTAATACCGGTGAATTAAATTTTGAATTGTTTATAACAAACGCTGTAATTAAATTGTCCAGTAAATACGACGAGAGAAAACCCTATTAAATATGAAATATTTTTTGAATTGAATAAATAATCTAATGCATTTATAAAATTAACAAAATGCAATATTAATATTTGCATAAAGCTTATAACAATTAAATATTACTGTTTGAAATTATTAAACTTGATAATAAGCAGGTATTGCAAATACTTTAAAGCATACAATTATTTAATTATTTATTTTAATAATATTCCATTTTACACCGGAACGTAATTCAATAATGTTTAAGTGAAACAGTAAAATGAATGTAGTTATTGTATTTTATTTAAATTGGACAATATTGCATTACTACATTATACAGGGTTGGTATAGAGGTAAAGCATGTTTTTCATACGGGTAGTACTCTGCGACTGCTGGGGTTATTGGCCATTAATGACTACTGACTGATAGCTCAAACCAAGCAATACTGACGCAAATCACCGTTACCTTGCTGGAACTGTTCCGCTGTTACAAATCATCATAGTCATGTTCCGCTGGTAATAGATCATAGTCACCTATTACTTTTTTTCACCTATTAACAACTGCGTCAAACTGTCATCACTTCTTGCTGTTATTAGTGATTTTTTAAAATTAAATTAAATTAAGTTTAATTAATTTAAATTATTATATTATTAAATTATACACGATTGGTACAGATGTAAAGCATGTTTTTCATACGGTTAGTACTTTGCCACGGCTGAGGTTATTGGCCGTTAATGACTACTGGCGGACAGCTCAGACCAAGCAATAGTAACGCAAATCATCGCTATCTTGCTGGAACTGTTCCGCTGTTACAAATCAGAGTGGTAATATATCATAGTCACCTATTATTTTTTTTCACTGATTACCAATTGGCAGAACTACTGCATCAAACTATTAGCTCTTCTTGCATTTTTTAGTTTTATAAATTATTTTAAAATGAATTAGCTGTTTGAGCAGCCATCACGGTACGACCCTTGCCCAGGAATTTAAATTGAGCGTCATTCCAGACATTTAGAATAATTTCGCAATTTTGGGTCTGATTTTGTTCAAAATTGGTACAAAAAAAAATTGATTTCGGTAATAAATTCGTTACCTCTACTAAATCTGTTCAACAGTTGCTAAATGGCGGCTACGTATATATACGAGGCAGGGTCAAAACATTAACGGAATTGGTCAAAGAAAACATATTGAAAGTACGTATATTGTGTGTAACCTAATTTGGGCTCGAAATATTAAATCAGCTATCAGTCATTTCGATTTTTGTGAAACATTTAAGTGAAATCGAAACAAAATATCGATCTTCAGTGTGCTAAAACGCTCACGCGCGTGTACACACACACACACACACACACACACACACACACACACACACACACACACACACACACACACACACACACACACACACACACACACACACACACACACACACACACACACACACACACACACACACACACACACACACACACACACACACACACACACACACACACACACACACACACACACACACACACACACACACACACACACACACACACACACACACAGCGAGAGAGAGAAACGTTTTAAATTATAGAATATTTAAACAAAATGTTTTAAAAATAGAATAATTGATAGTTATAATCAGAATTTATTTATTGATAGTTTATGTTTCATGGACGGCTAAGCCACATTTAATCATAATAAATGTTATACTGTACATATTATTAAGGTCAACATAAAACTTGACCCTAATAAAAGTCATAAAGTTTTATTGTCTGGTAAATATATCCATCAAATATAACCGTCAATATGTCGCAATGTTGCAAAGATGCTTTATTGAAATCCATAATTTGTTCAAATCAATTCGAGCAACAGCACAAGACAAGAATGTCAATTAAAAAAAATATTCTATTTGAAAAGTTGAACGTTTATAATACAAAAGCATATAAAGTACTCATGACGTTTTAAAGTGATTGCAACACGCAGCTGTCTCGTTGTCGTGATAGAAGCGAATTTCCAAAAGTAATTTTCTTTAACTTTTTAAAATTCTGATTTCACCATCATAATCAGCATTAAAATCTACATAATTCGGATTTTAAACTATCAAAGTAAAAACTCAAAAATGAACCCTGACCACCGTTAAATTTTGTTTCTTAATTTTAACGAATTTTGAAAATTCAAAAAATTAATTCATGCAATGTTTAACGTTTATTATGACGGTGAAATCGGATTTTCAGAAAATTTAAGACAAAAAAGTTATTAATTTTTAAATATTTAAAACGGCCACAGTTTTGAAACTTTTGAACGAATTTTGCTGGTTACGAATTTTGTTCAATCTATTACAATAATCGATTCTTGTGCCTAGTTTGAATTAAATTGGACTAAAACTGCGAAAATAAGCGTGCTAAAACACACGCGCGCGCGCGCGCGCGCACGACGGTGAAACAACTCAACAAACTGACGATGGACATACCAACTCATAAGCAACATTTAGGATTGGTGCAACAGGGAGCATGCAGATATGGACTTCTACCTCACGCAGGATCTAGCTGTGCATGGTTGTCTCAGAATTTACCCGTTCCGTTTCCGGCTGGAAACAGACTCGACTTGTTCCCTTTGTCTTCTTCCAGCAGTGTAGGAAGATGCGGGGCATAAATATTTCCTGTCAGAGATTCGACAAGTACACGATGTACGTACCTGCGCAAACATATCTGTAAGGCAGCATTACAACGGAAACTCTGATGACAATGATGACTTGGGAGGTCAACTGAAGAGCCATTGCAGGATTCGCCGCAGTGGTCATGAAGAGGCTGAGCCTTGAGATCAAGAAAGAAGAACCAACGCTGTAGACGGATAAGCAGACAGCCAGGCCACCTCCCACGAAGTAATGTCTGGCTGTGGTTCCGTGGGGTGGCTTGCAGAAGAGGAACGCTGTGTAGCATTATCATGAAATTAACGTAAGTCCCACACTCTGAGGAGTGACGGTACCCTTCCCCAGGTAGTCTACAAAGATTTTTCCACCTTTTTTTGGTATCGCAAAAAAACCCACACACACACACACACACACACACACACACACACACACACACACACACACACACACACACACACACACACACACACACACACACACACACACACACACACACACATATATATATATATATATATATATATATATATATATATATATAGAGAGAGAGAGAGAGAGAGAGAGAGAGAGAGAGAGAGAGAGAGAGAGTTATTTACTTTACCAAGTGCCGTATAACTCAGAAATTAACCACACCATCAAGGTAAATAAATAACTTAAGGAATACAGGTAAGGAGCGGAAAATATTCCAGCAGCCATTTTCTTACCTCTAAATGATCACGTGATTACTGTCTCCTCTTCAAGTAAAATAAAGAGCTTTAAACAGCACCTCTAACGTCGAGAACACTTCAGCCGTTGTCTTTGTATTCAGTCTGTCAAAGTGAGTTTCAATCGATAATCAAAATACTAAATCTTGATAAACTTTAAGGGAAACTTTTTATTACAATACGATTAGAACAAATGGGGCAAATTGTTAAATATTTGCCTTACGATATTAATCTAATGGTTTGCTGATATTTTCAAAAAAATAAAACAATCACTTCATGCAACTGTCTCGCTAACGTATACAAAGAATTTTCAAAAGTAAATTCTCACCTTACCCATTTTTTCAGACTCTGATTTCATCATTAAAATCTGCATTTATTAGTACTTTAAACATTTAAATCACTTTAAAAATACAGAAATCAATTTTTTAATTTCTTCGGATTTTTAAAAAAATTAAAATGCTACCTTAAGCATTTCGGATCCAGAGTTTAACTTTAATTTCGACGGTAAAGTAGAATTTTTAAAAAAAATATGGCGAAAAAGTTATGAATTTTTTAAAAAATTTAAATAACCGTCATTTTGAAACTGTTGATCGGAATTTTCTGAGAAAATAATTTGTTTTTATCAAAATCGATTTTCGTTCCAACACTTCTAAAACAAATCGGAACGAAATTGCGTTCGTGAGAGTGTTAACACAAACAAACACACACACACAAACGTTATATATATATATATACGAGGGTTGATCAAATATAAACGAGACTGATTTTTTAAAAAATTTATTGCTTTCTTACAAATTATTCTTGATACAACTTATTTTTCTACATAGTCTCCCGCACGAGTAACACATTTTTCCCACCGGATTGGAAGTTTTTTAATTCCGTCTTCGTAAAAAGTTCTCGGGCGTTCATTGAGCCATTGGAGCACGAAGGTCTCCCCGCAGAATCGTCTTCGAAACGCTGGCCTCCAAGCGCCTCTTTGAGTGGCCCAAACAGGTGATAGTCGCAGGGTGATAAGTCTGGACTGTATGGGGGATGTTCCATTGGTTCCCAGCCAATTTGATCGAGTTTAAGCCTCGTAGCGTTCGCCGAATGTGGTCGGGCATTATCGTGTAGAAGAATGACGTTTCTCGCCGGTTTAGATTTCCTTTTCCTACGAAAAGACTGTTTTGCGGCCTCTAAAACATCGCAATAATATTGTGCATTTATTGTGCGTCGTTGATGGAGGAAATCGACGTGAAAGGCGCCTTGATTGTCGAAAAATACAGTGGCCATTACCTTCCCGGCCGACGATCGTGATTTGGCCTTCAGAGGCGCCCTCTCTCCCTCTTCCGCCACTCCATACTTGCCTGTTTCGACTCGGGAGTGTAATGGTGAACCCATGTTTCGTCACAGGTGACAATCCGGTTTAATAATGCCTCACCATCTCGTTCAAATTGGGTCAATAGTCGCTGGCAAATCTCCAAACGATTCTGTTTGTGAACGTCGGTCAAAATTCGTGGAACCCACCTTGCAGATACTTTGCTGAGTTCCAGGTTTGATGTAACGATTTTTTGAACGCTACCATAGCTCAACTGGAGTTCATCTGCAATAAATCGCAGCGATATACGTCTGTCTTCGTCCAGGAGCTTCCGAACAGCATCAATGTTTTCGTCCGTGACGGAAGTGGTCGGGCGACGATCATGGCTGAGGTTTTCTACTGCTTCTCGTCCTTCGGCGAATTCCTTGTGCCAAGCAAAAACGCGAGCTCTTGACAGGGTCCTGTCCCCGTATTGAATCGTCAATCTATGAAAGATTTCAGTCGGATTGACCCCCTCCTTGGCCAAAAACTTAATAATAATTCTCTGCTCCACGGAAACGTGCACTTCACTCTCACTCATTGTATAGTTTTATACTGAAGGGTCCGAACGGAAATGTTGCCCATCTACGCCCGTCCCAAACCTCCCAGGCTACCTGAAACCCCACCCTTTAGAGTTCAATGTCCAACGGAAAAGTTTGTAGAAAGTCAGTCTCGTTTATATTTGATTAACCCACGTATATATATATATATATATATATATATATATATATATATATATAATTTTTACGACCCCTCAAGACATCACCTTCGGTACTCATTTCAAGGTCCCAGGTATAGTTCTTGTTTAGGTATAGTTCTTGAATTTAGGACTCCTTAACCGGGATTCTTTAATGAACCGATTAATCGATGTTTCAAATATATTTAATGACTACAAATATTTTACAATTTATATCATCCATTTCGGAGTTTTTATACTTTACGACAACCCAAGCTGGGTGTGTGTGTGTGTGTAATGTGTGTGATGTGTAATTATATATATGTGTGTGTGTATTTATGTGTTTGGGTGTGTGAGTGTGTGTGTGTGTGTGGTAGGTGGGTGGGCGGTGCGTGTGTGTGTATGTGTCTGTGTGTGTGTTTGTGTGTGTTTGTGTGTGTGTGTGTGTGTGTTTGTGTGTGTGTGTGTGTGTGGGTAGGTGGGTGGGCGCTGCGTGTGTGTGTGTGTGTGTGTCTGTCTGTGTGTGTGTGTCTGTGTGTGTGTGTGTGTGTGTGTGTGTGTATGGGTAGGTGGGTGGGCGGTGTGTGTGTGTGTTTATGTGTCTGTGTGTCTGTGTGTGTGTGTGTGTGTGTGTGTGTGTTTCTGTGTGTGCGCGCGTGTGTTTTAGCACGCTCACGTTTGCAATGTTGGTCCAATTTGATACAAACTTGGCACAAAAATCGATTTCGGTAGTAGCTTGTACAATTTCGTTGACAATCAGAATTTAACATTTTATGAAAATGGCAACCGTTCATAATCTTTAAAAATTCATTACTTTTGAAGTGGATATTTTTTTACACCCGGTACGGGAATTTCCGTGGTGCAATGAAATCGAAATTGCAATGTAAGGTAAAGAAAAATTGACAAACGAGGGGCAAGTACAAGTCATCAAGCTCATTTGACGTCGATCTTGGATATTGGTGTAAACAGGGCCATTAACAAGTATTAACGTAAAAGGCGCATAGTCTCTAAGCACTATATAAATTTTGGTTTAACTTTTTTCCAAAAATATGATTTCCTTATTGTAATCAGTGTTGTAAACTTCACAAAGTGTCATTCAAAATCCGTTGAAATTAAGATATATAACTTGACGGCGGTATTGGTTCATTTTTAGTATTTTTAAGGTAATTTAAAATTTTAAAATGATAATATATTCAGTTCTTATTTCTGTTTATTATGGTAAAATTTCAATACGAAAAAAATACATTTGGAAATGCGCTTCTATCACACATTAGTAATAGTTAAACATACATTAAAGTCAAATGAAAGGCAAGACTTCAATGGAGTTTGATTTGATGTTCAAATCATTAATTGAAACTAATCCACTAGTGCTTTGATGAGAGGTGAATTGGATAACAACCCTTATTAACTACCCTTAACTATTCACGTAGCTCAGCGTTCAGCAGTTCGGGCGAAATAGTTCACAATTGACAAGGTGTTTAATGGGTTATTTTACACCCTCCACTACTCAACCAAAATTATAGCAAATTACGTATATTTCAACCCACAACTGATTGGTTACATAATATTTTGTTAATTATGAAACGTCATAAATAGTTTAGAATATACAATTAGGAAAAAGATTTGTCAGTATTACAAAATTCTATTGGAAAATGAGCAGGAGTGGAAATCATTGTAAAACCCAAACCCGCACTAGAACCGATCCTGATACCTAAATCTCTTTAACTGTCCGTCGGATGCATCTGATGGCCTTAGCGAACCCACCGTAACTCTAGCTCATACTACTCTCACTCATGATACACACGCACGCACGCGCGCGCGCACAGTAACACACACACACACACACACACACACACACACACACACACACACACACACACACACACACACACACACACACACACACACACACACACACACACTACTCTACATAACCTGGCTAATTCTAAAGTATAAAGCGATGGAGTGTATGACACCGGCCGAATGGTGTATCAAACGGAGCCCTCGGATACCTGGCTCCCAGTGTACCGTAGCCTCAGGAGTGTTTCCATCGGTAAGAATGTAAACTATATTTGACGTAACTCGAATGCACAACTAAAACTGGCCAAATGGATCCAAAACCTTCCTAATTAGGGACAAAAGGAAGAAAATTGAAAGGGAATTAGCAGCGCTTTTTACCACCTTGAATCCTCACAACTGCTAGAGATGCTACGTGAGCATCTCAGGGATATAGAAAGAAGATCTGCAGTAGGAATATGCAATTGATATATAATTGATCTGCAACGATCGCAGTTGGTGATCATTGGCATTCGGTCATTCATACAAAAGATCGTAAACAGGTTAATAATGTTTATAACGATTTGATTCATACTACCTTTTCAATAACAGCGGGCAAGTTCCTTTAAAAGTTTTTGAATCCAATCAAAAGTACATAACGTTATTTTATGCCTTGTTTTTGGAACACTGTAGTCAATGTTAAATCTGCGTAGCTTAGCATTTTAGATTCTCAAATTGAAAACCGAAAATTATTCTGACGGCGGTCAGGGTTTTCGTTATTTGAAAATTGAAAAGTTTTACTGTTACAGTCTTAATAGATTGTGAAATCAGATTGTCAAAAAAGAAAGTTAAAAACGTTATCGTTGGAAATTCTCTTCCGTCAAGTTAGTCAGACAGCTGTGTGCTGCGATTATTT
The DNA here is from genome assembly GCA_022606455.1 of Callitettix versicolor. NCBI lineage: Eukaryota > Metazoa > Arthropoda > Insecta > Hemiptera > Cercopidae > Callitettix > Callitettix versicolor. Next base: position 46,307,383 of record CM040190.1, on the reverse strand, counting down.
CAAAAAAGAGTAAATAAAGGCTCAACGTTCACCTTCAGAAGTTATTAAAAACTTTTGAGGATTTTTTTCAATAATACAAAAAAAGTATTTGGTACAAATTGGCCCTTTTATTGGAAGATTTCATAATCATAAAATCGTTGTAAACTTTAAATGCTAACATTTTAACATTTTAACTTACATAAAAAATAATGGAATGATCCCTGACCGCCATCAAATTAAATGCCTTATATTCAAAGCATTTTGAAAATTTAAAACGCTAACTTATGTAGTTTTTAACGCTGATTACGACGATGAAAAGTTTCTGCTTAACGAACTTGTCTGAGCTATTACCAAATCGGTTTTACACACTCACGCGCGCTCGAGCGTGCGTAAGAATTAAAAGAAATGTTCAGTATATAAATTTTAACAAGTCCACAAAAAGTGATCAGGAGATCAGAGGAAAATCACAGATCAGGACCTGTGCTCGTTTCAGGGTTCCTGGTCTCTTTCCGAACGCTCTTTTTTTTTAATGTATTTTCGCTAAGAACAAACATCCTAACCATAATCGATTCTGATTCGATGTCTTTAACAAAGATCTTCAACAAAGATCACAAACTGAAGTTTATAAACGAGCAATAAACACTATACTTCACGAAACGAATAATATACAACAGTGTACAGCAAGAAGTTCTTAATTATTTTTAAAAAAAGTCATTATTTTTAGAAAATAGGCCTTACTTTGTTCTACTTTTATATTTAAAACTATAACCTATAAAATTAATGACTGAATTTTAACTTTGTACCCTATTAAAATATTTACAAATGAAACCTACTATCACCGGATTTTACATTACATACCTAAATTAAGCTACAGTATTTACTGTTTACTGAAAGCAGATTATTTTCTTTAATACAATTTACATATTAGATTGTCTTACCGATTTTACTCTCAAAACTGACTGGGTAAATAATTATTTTAAACTTTAATACAGTAATAATTTAAATATTACTTTCAACAATGTTTTTTTTTAGAAATCAGCTGTTTTGGTACACACACAATTATTTCTGTCACCTATGCCTGCATTGTGCTGCACTCTTACGGGGACACTTTATACTGCTCTTGGAATTTTTTAAGACCTTTCATCCGTTTTAAGTCGGTTTTGTTATTTGTAAAACCTTACAATGAAAAGTATGATGCGTGAGGTACAAACCTGTAGCTACCCCATTTATGTAGTTTTAATTACGCAGGTCTTTATTTTAGTACAAAACCGATCGGAATGCTTAACGTAATGTATGGAATATAGCAAGGAATATAATATAAGGTATTACAAATAATATGTATTTAATATTTCATCCTCTTCAGTTCTCTTTGTTTATTCAATATTTTAGGATTGTTCGTTAAATATAATGTGTAATTTTGTTTATGTAAAGTATTTTAATAATAAATTTATAAAGGTAAAGCTGGAAACACCTAGTCAAGAGACTCGTTTTGTCTGCAGAACTGGAGTGGTGTTATCGAGTGTATTTGTTTCGTGTGAATTAAACGAGGAAACTGCAAAACAAATCCAAAACGGAGGGGGAGAAATATTGAAGTACGTATAGCAACATGTACTTTTCAATAAAATTAAATCTCCATTCTGAATAAAATTAATGTTTCAGCCATTGTTGAATATCTTCATTGTTAGTAAACTCCCATTGAACGATGAACTATGGAAGCGTTCAGATTCGGGAATCACAGTTGTGAAAGCAGAAGTGGGTAACATTGGTGATTGGTGATTGGTGAAAAATAAATATGCGATGTAAAAATGTAACGCGAGAAAAAGGTAAAAATAAAGTCAAAACAAACATCGCTGAACGCACATTGTCTGATAGAAGCGAATTTCAAAAAAAAAAATATTTTTCATTTCACTTTTTTTTAAACTCTGATTTCACCACTGTAAGCAGCATATGAAACTTTCAAAATGCATTAAAAAATCAACCGTGACTTCCGTCAAATTAATTTCATTAAGTTCAACGGATTTTGAAAATTCAAAACGCTGATTGGAACTGTGAAATCTAGTGTTATATTTAAGAGTGTTTTCCTGTTAGCAGTGAATGCTCTGGACAGAACAGTAGCAGTGATTTAATCACAGTTCAGAGGACAGTTTACTAATAAGACAACGTGCTGCCGTGCGCTAACTGCTCACTGCTTAGTGCTGTTAATTGCGCTGGTACATTTCTAATAAATTACACTTATAAAAATAGAGATATGTAATAAAATAAGTGCATACAATTTATTATTGTTCAAAAATGTATATAAAATCATAACCTAACGTAGCTAACATAATAATGTATTATAAATATTATAATAACTAAAAATAATCAAAAATAAATACAAAAATTTAACAAATATAAACTTTTGAATTCGTTAAATAAGGAATATAAGTAACAATTTGTATGAATATTTTTTAATCATTAGTTAGGCACCTGAAAATATGATAAATTAATAAAAGTAAACAGACGCTTTTCATCTATTTAAAGATAATAAAACAAATAGGCCCTTATTATTAATTATAGTAAGATTAACAATATGTTGTTAATTAATAATCATTAATGATAGGCTAACTTCAATTTCACGTAATTTTCACTATTCTTTTATTATCGCTTTGCTCGCCTAAATTTCTTGTAAAACAAAGAACAGACAACAATGAGCAAAGAGCAGGATAGCTGAAGAGCAATCACAACTACACTGCTCAGTTCCCAGTAGCAGTGATAGCATTCAGTCCACCACTAATTAAATTATATCTTAGAAAAATATTTAAAACAAGAAAGTTATAAATTGTTAACTGATTCGCAGTGGACACCATTTTGAAACTGTTAGACGAATTTCGCTTGTTAACGTGTTTCTTCGAGCTGTTACCTAAATCAATTTTTGTTCCATTTTGAACAAAATCGGAGTAAAATTATGAAAGTTAGCGTGCTAAACACACACGCGCGCGCGCACACACACTCTCTCTCTTTCTCTGTCTCGCCTCCTCTCTCTCTCTCTCTCTCTATATATATATATATATATATATATATATATATATATATATATATATATATATATAACCCAAAATATATATATATATATAGAGAGAGAGAGAGAGAGAGAGAGAGAGAGAGAATTTTCCTTTCTTTCAAATGAAAATTCGTTAATAAAGGGCGACAAAAACAAAAAATAAAAAAAATGATTAAATGAAAATTTTCCGGTATTTTCTAATTTTCATGAGAAAATAAATAGGAAACATAAAGCTGTTGCTGCATTTAAACGGTTGTAATGGCTTAAATAAAAATAAAATATTTTTTTATTATTTATTTTTAATAGCCACTGTAAAAGTAAATATCAATTAAAAAGACTTTTATGACTCATAAAATTAGGGTTTTGTACAGTTATCAGACATACATGTTATAAAATTTGACTATAGAAAAATAAATATATAGCTTGTTATGTGGAGGTATGGTAATAAAATTATTACAAATCCTGTAAATATGAAGTTAGTGAGTGTGTTGTTCACTGATTTAGATTAGATTAGAGTAGATATTTAATTAACATTCAAGACGCTACGCGACAGCGCTAGTAACTTCTGCCGCCAATTTAATCGGTAACCGTAATGTTCACGTAACTGTCACAACTTGTACGTAGTATATAAACGAAACGTTCCGTCGCAGTATCCAAAAAAGCACGTGTCAGCAATATAAACAAACTGTAAAACTTCCTAATTTCTAAAAATCGGTTCACCAGATTATGCTGAACGTTTTGATCGTAATGAAAGTTCAAAACAACCGCGGCACGCAGCTGTCTCGCTGACGTAATGGGAATTCTGATTTCACCATCATAAACAGCATTACAATCTGAATACACTAGCAATTTAAACTTCCCTAATGAAAATAATAAAAACGAACCCTGACCGCCGTCAACTTAACTTGAAGAAATTTGAATATTCTCAACTAGTATTCATGCAGTTTTTAACACTGATTACGACGGTGATATCTGATTTTCAAAAATATTTAAGACAAAAACGTCTGAATTTTTAAAGATTTTCATTTTGAAACTTTTTAACGAATTTTATTGGTTAACGTACTTGTGCAAGCAATTACAATAATCGATTTTTGTGCTAAGTAAAATCGGATCAAAACTAAAACACATACGCGCGCGCGCACACACACACACACACACACACACACACACACACACACACACACACACACACACACACACACACACACACACACACACACACACACACACACACACACACACACACATATATATATATATATATATATATATATATATATATAAACTTTTAATGACCCTTCAAAAATATATCTGAAGGTCACGATTGGAGCTCATTTCAAGGTCCCGGCACTGGACTTTACCATGATGATGGCCGTTAAAATAACTCATTTTTTTCATTGCAAATTCGCTAATAATTAGTAAATTTTGCTTTTCCATATTAATTAGTTCTGTTTAAATGAAGGCAAGCCATGAGAGAAGTATAATAATTATATTTTTAATATATTGCGTACAATTAAATGGATTAATTTTACAAAACTTAATGAGATAAAGTTATTAAACAAGTTTAAAATACACAAAATACTATTTCAATATTATATTAATTTGCACTTTCAAATGATATATCCTTTGATATATTTATAATAGTTCATATCGAATCGTTCTCTCTCTCTCTCTCTCTCTCTCTCTCTCTCTCTCTCTCTCTCTCTCTCTCTCTCTCTCTCTAATTTGATTAGTTCAATATTTCAATCAGAGTGAATTGCAATAAATAAAATAGTTTTAATTCTAACGCGAGCGTTATTAACGATAATTTAATTATAAATGAAATTGTATGTGACCATACAACAAAGCGTTTCATAATAAATTATCAGTGGTGGGAATGATATAACGTGTTTTAATCACAACGGTGATATGTTTAATTAAAAATGTTTACCGAAACAAGGATTTGAATGCCTTTTTCTGTTAAATTTACAATTTTTCTGTACAAGTTCCGTATGTAAACATTTCAATATTAAATTCTAGATTGAAATTTAGACCACAATATACATGTAACCTAACCTAACCTAGCATAACCTTAATAACCGTAACCTTATATGTGATTCGATTATTGAAACAAAAATAACCAAAGCACTGCCTCGCTGATGTGATGGAAGCGTATTTCCAAAAAGCTATAATACCACATCACGTATCAGTAACACTTTTTTGTAAAATTTCATTGAACATACGAAATAACAGTAAACCCTGATCGCCAAAAGATTCATTTTTGTATTTTCAATGGAATTTTAAAATTGAAAATTCTAACGCCGATTACTAGTGTGGAATTAAATTTTCAAAAGAGTGAACACTTATGGTTTTTTTTTATGTTTGTATCCCGCAGTTGGTTCAGACTAGCTGCGGGATTGAGAACTAGCACCTATTGAGAGGATTTAGACGTTCTTCGCGGTACTCGAGTCTAACACACACTTACATTTACAACACTTTATACTCACATTTAGGGAGACGATAATAGCCTCAATGTGCTTTTCACCTTAAAAAAAATTAATAAAATAAAGTTTGTAACGTCAGGCAATTTGAAAGGATTGATCAAATTTAGTTGGTTAACGAACTTTTGAACCTATTACTAAAACCAATTTTATGCCAACTTTGTTATTACAGTATAAAACTTTATATTACTAATGTTAACGCTTTTCCAGGGTTTTCCTATAGCCCTCTTAAAATTTAAGTTGAAATAATATCGACGCACGGGTTTTCTTTTGTTCAGCCGTATTTAAAATAATCAAATAGAATCTCGGAAAATGTGTTGCCTAAAAAAATTCAAAAATGTCCGCGGTTTACGTTTACAGATTTAAAAAGCGAACTGTTTGAAATACAGCCAAATATCGATCCGGATGTGAAGTGGTTGAAAAGAAATGGGGAGTCGAACAATAGCTTGAAGTAGACAGAGCAGAGCACTGCTAAGAGGGGTGTTTAAAAGCAAAATAATTTACTGGTACAGGGATGAACTGATATCGATAGGCCGTGAAATTACTAAATCAGGGATCGAATATTGAGAATAATCTTAAGATCCAACGCAGTCCTAACATTAAATTTAAATAGTGTAATATTGCATTGTTCTTATACTGTTTCTTTCCTTATCCTTCTGCTTCTTTTTCTCCTCCTCCTCCTCCTTCTTCTCTTTCTCTTCCTTCTACTTTTCTTTTTCCTCCTTAAAGTACTCTTCCGACTTCTTCTTTTCTTCTCCTTTCCTTTCTTCTTCCTCACTTCTTCCTTATCTGTTTCTCCAGTTTCTCCCCTTTATCCTTTCCCTCCTTCTTCTTTGTCCTCATGTTCCTTCTTCTGCTCTTCCTCCTCCTTCTTTTTCTCTCTTACCTACTCTTCCGTCTTCTTCTTTTCTCCTCCTTTTCTTTCTTCTTCTTTACTTTTTCCCTTTGTTTCCTTCTGTTTCTCCTGTTTCTCCCCCTTTATCCTTCATCTCCTTTTTCTTTGGCCACCTGTTCCTTTTTCTACTTCTCCTCCTCATTCTTCTCCTTTCTTTTTACCCCTTAATTTTTCTCTTTCTTCTCCTATGTTCCTCCTTTTCCATCTTCTTCTCTTTCAACTTCTTCACTTCCTCCGTTTCCTTCTTGGTTTTCACTTTCTTCTATTTTTCCTCCTTCTTCACCTTCTCTTTCCCCACCTTCTTCATCTCTTCCTTCTCCCCTTCTTCTTTCTCTATTTTCTCTACATATTTCTTCTTTCCATTCTTCTTTTCTTATTATCATTCTCTTTCTGCTCCTTTTCACCTTCATCTTCTCTCCCTCTTACTTCACTTTCTTCTTTTATTCTTCCTTCCCATTTTTTTATCTAACTTTTTTCTAAAACTATGGTTTTTCAGTAAATTGCAAAACAAAACTAAAAATGAACCCGTATCAGAGATTTCAGCATTATTAAATTGCAGAAGATTAAAATATGTACTTCCGTCATTGATATGACACTGACACTGGTCTACTGAGTCAAATAGGTTCGAATCTGTTTAGTCTGTTTTACTATGGATAAGACAAATTTATTAACTGTTATAATGTTTACATAATTTCATTTTAAATAAACAAGAATAAATTAAAAGTTAATACATTAACTAGTATTCCAAAACATAAAAATTGTTTAAATTGAAAACAAAGAAGGATGAAGGACTAATTTCCTCCCAGCTGAGCTCCAAACACAGCGGCTGTGCAAATATTGAAATGTATCTCAATTTACGGCCTTTCCTTTCCCGGAAAAATCAGAATTTGCATAATAATGTAATGCCTCGACCCTTCCTCTCCTCTATGAATGTGTGATGCATAAAATTTTCAAAAGCCTTTCTGTAATCCTCTTATTCTTGTCTTAAGCAATGTAATATTCACTTTTACAATTTCGGACGAAAGTTATTTATTTTTTGAAAAGTTGTTGTTTCAACCGAGGCCCCTTATCTCGTTTTATTACAACCACATATTAAAATGTTCTTTTACGTTTTACTTTTTTAACATTAATATTATTTTATAAAACAATACCGAAAGAAATATACAGATAGATTTATTATTAAAATAATTAATAATTATATTTATATTTATATTTATATTTATATTTATATTTATATTTATATTTATATTTATATTTATATTTATATTTATATTTATATTTATATTTATATTTATATTTATATTTATATTTATATTTATATTTATATTTATATTTATATTTATATTTATTCAAAATATTTTTATTTAAAAAAATAATTTTTTAAAATTTTTGGAAAATTTGATTTTACTTTTTTCCGTTAAAATCTACATAAATTAGCACTCTCACTTTTTGGGAGCTGTAACGCCAGCTGCAATAACTCAGTTTCAAAATGCAAATTTTCTAATAACTGAAAATTATAGGAAACTATAGATTCCTTGAATTTGAGATTTGCATTTGTTAAAAAAACGTTTGTAATTAAATTTCAACTAATTAAAATTGCCATTTAATTTGTCATTAAAACGCAATCGGGTAAGTACATAATAGATTATTGAAAAACGCTTTAATCGCCCATAATTACTGCATTAAGCGATAATAAACTGGATTTTTTTTAGTATTTAGAAAGTTACCACAAAATTAGATTTATTTTTTAAATTTTTATATAACACATTTATTTTTAAATTTCGAATGACATATTTTGGTAAACAGAGGCGGACGTTTTGGTGTACTATTTTCCATATTTAATACTTTTAAATGCTTTATGCATTATTCTACCGAATTCAGTTGTGTTTTTGTGTACGTATTTGTGTATACTTTTCAGTAATCATTTGTTATTAATTATAGATTTTACAGTTGAATGGAGATTGTTTGGAACTAAAAACATGTTGGAGTTGTTCCTGAATTTCTGCAAATAAAAAGTGTTTTACATAAATGATAGCGACACGCGGCAGTTTAGTGCATTTCCGACAATTGTTTTAGCGAATTAGAAAAATGAGCTATTGAAGCAGCCATCATGATACGCTCACAGATCCGGCATCTTCAAGTGAGCACCGATTCTGGTCGCATTTCACCACCTCTAAATCCATTTTAGAGTTGTTATTAAAATTTTTAAATATACGAGGTGTTCAGAAAGTAACGAAAATGTTTAAATTTCGCGGGTTTGGAGAGTCCTATTGTCAAACAATTTTTTTTATTATGTTGGTATACATGCCCTTGAAGTATGATAAAACTTTCAGCTGTTTTCATTGTTGACTTCTTCTATGACAGACACTAAGGTTAAACGTGTTTTTGTGAGCTCGGCGATTTTCGTTTGTTAAAAGAAATGGATCAAAGAATTTGTATCAAATTTTGCGTAAAAATGGAATGGAGTGTAACAAAGTGTGTGAAATGTTAACAAAGGCCTATGGTGAGTCTGCTATGAGTAAAGCAAGAGTTTACGAGTGGTATAAGCGTTTCCAAGAAGGCCGTGAAGACGTTGAAGATGACGAATGTCCTGAACGCCCCAGCCATCAACAACCGATGAAAACGTGGAAAAGTGAAAGAAATGGTTATGAACAATCGCTGAATCACAATTAGAGAGGTCGCTGATGATGTTGGCATATCGATTGGATCATGTCATGACATTGTTTCCAATGTTTGTGTATGAAACGCGTGGCAGTAAAATTCGTTCCAAAATTGTTGAATTTTGAACAAAAACAGCGGTGAATGGAAGTTGCTCAGGAGTTACTAAATGAAGTCAACGACGATGCAGAATTACTGAAACGTATTATAACAGATGATGAAACATGGATTTACGGATATGACGTCGAAACTAAAGCTCAATCATCCCAGTGGAGGCATTCTGGCTCGCCAAGACCGAAAAAGGCTCGACAAGTGCGGTCAAACGTGAAGGTTATGCTCACTGTGTTCTTCGATATAAATGGCATAGTGTAACATTAATTCCTGCTACCAGGTGAAACGGTCAATAAGGAATATAGGGTCAATAGGGTGAAATATTGAACCTTCTTTGGACGACCAATGGAAATGCTCTTTGACTGGTGTGACAAGAGAATTTTCAAAAATATTTTCCCTTATAATATCTTCCCTATTTTCTCTACTAATATTAAAACCTGCTAAATTAGGATTTTAAACTTTTGATATACGACTTGACCGTCATTAAGACATTTTTTAGTTTCAACGGATATTAAAAATACAAAATGCTAATATATACAGTTCTTAACATTGATTACGACAGCGAAATTAGATCTTCAAAATATTAAAGACAAAAATGTTTTGAATTTTAAAAAGATTGGAACGGTCGCCATTTTGAACTGTTGAACTAAATAACTTGTACAAGCAATTACTTTAAACGATTGTCGAGCCAAGTTTGAATTCCGACCAAATTTTCGAACGTGAACTGTTGAAACACACACACACACTACATTACTGATTTACTAATGTTCATAACCAACTTGTAATTAATAATTTAATGGTATATTAATGTTCATACACACATGTGTCTTACCAAAGACACATACAACAAGAAGTCCCTCTCCTGGAATACAAAGATAAGGCATTATCATACGGTAATTAAACCAGAAGCCTTATATGCAGCTGAAACATTATCTCTCACAACCCAGGGCCCACTTGAAAGGCTGGAGATCAAAGAAAGAAAGACGTTACGAAAAATCTTAGGCCCCAAATTCCATAACAACCAATTACTCCACATCAGTAATGAAACTCTTTACCAAAAAACTGAAACACTATCAGACACAATAAGAAAAAGGAGAATTTATTTTCATAGGCACATCCTCCGAATGGACAAAAATAGACTAACCAAAAAAATATTTGACTACTTTTGCAATAAAAGAGTCAAACCACTTTGGTTTAGAGAAACAGAGAAAGACATAACAGAACTACAAATCACTGACACTATGCTTATGGACAGACAGCCAAAACAATAACCAAGGACAAGAAGCAACGGTTCCAAGGCAAAGTCAAATCCAAGCGAACGATCCAAATCTCTGACGAAGAAAGAAAAGTAAGATCACAACGAATGAAGCAATTCTGGGCTACGAGGAAGGAACAGAATATTAAAAAGTGATTGATTTAGTGTAACCGAAATTCGGGTGAAACAAAAAAAGAGAATGTTCATAAATTATCAAAAAGTGATCTATAGGTCAGGATAGGTGCTGATTTCAGAGTCCCGGGTCTTGGACTTACCATGATGAGGGCGATAATATGTTTTTTAATTTTTCCAATGTAAATTCGCTACTGAAACAACTCAGCTATGTATATGCCAAGGATCAGATCGTACCATATAGTGATTGTGCCTAGTAACTATGCAACTTGCACAACATTAAGGCAAGCCTCTCGCTAGAACGTTTATCTCATAGTGTTGAAGCATTATGTTTTCTTCATAGTAATTGATAGATAGTATTGGATAGGCTTCAGCTATCTCGAGCCTCAGAAGCCAGTCGTTGAATTTAAATGGATGGTATGTATATAATACATTTACGGAAATGTTACGCTTCTTCTACAGATTTTATTATTACTCCTAAATAAAAATATTGTGACGTACAAAAACAACCGTAAGGAATATAATATATTTTAATGACAGGGTGAATATGATTGGTTTAATTGTTCCACTAATTCGTTGCTATTAACGTTATTATTCCACTAACAGATTAGTAGTATAATAATGTTCATAATTGAATTGCAACTACCAATTTAACAGTACACTAATGTTCATAGTCGACTTGTAACTACTAATTTAGTATTATACTAATGCTGACAATCGACTTGTAACTACTCATTTAGTACTATAATAATTTTTATAATTGACTTCTAACTACCAGTTTAGTGATGTACTAATGTTCGTAATCGACTTGTAACTACTAATTTAGTAATAAAATAATTTTTATAATTGACTTCTAACTACTAATTTAGTAGTATACTAATTTTTATAGTTGACTTGTAACTAATAATTTAGTAGTATACTAATGTTCATAATCGACTTGAAACTACTAATTTACTATTACATTAACTTTTATAATTGACTTGTAACTGCTAATTTAGTAATACACTAATGCTCATAACCAACTTGTAATTACTAATTTAGCAATTTTTTTTGTAACGTCCGACTGTTGTGCACACTTGGACTAATGCAGACGATGGGATTTATAGCGTATGAAAATGCCAAGCCCTGGCCGGGAATCGAACCCGGGTACTCAGAGTGAAAGCCCGGTACGCTATCAACCAGGCCACCGAGGAGGCTCAAAAATTATACCAACGTTCATAACCGACTTTATAATTACTATTTTAGTAGTATATTGAAAATTAGTAGTTCATAGTTGAAAATTTTCAAGATAAAATATAGCTACTTTCTAAACTGTCGTCGATACAGATATGTAGCCTATACAGGTGCCAAATTTCATGATGCTACCTTGAACAGTTCTCAAGATATAAATTGTTTCTTATAAAAAAACAAATGACGGCCAGACAGAAAACGAAGCGTTTTTTAATCTATGTTTATTGGAACTTTTCATCTAATTTTGATGTGGTGAATCACGTCCTGAATTTTTGGAACCTTTTTTCTAAACACTCTGTATATAGCATAAGATATATGATCAAAAAGCGATCTCGAGGTCATGAGCTCACTTCAAAGTCCCGGGTCTGGTTTTTACCATAACGGCTGCTCTAATAGTTCATTTTTCCATTATGAATCCGCTAACGAAACACATTAACTAAGCCAAGGATTGGATCATACTATACAGTAGTTGTGCCTAGAAGTTATGCAACTGGCAAAACACTACGGGAAGTGTCTCGCTAAAACGTTACATTAATTCTGCCTAATGTTGATTTCAATGTGTTGAAACTTGATGTTTTCTATACCAATCTTGTTAAATTTAGGCTAACTCGAGTCTCGCAAACGCGTTAAGTTTGAAAGATGGATGTAATACTAATACATTTTCAAGAATTTTATATCTCTAAAGATTTCGACATGTATTAGGCGTATAGATGAACGGAAAATTTTTAAGAATCGATGTTTGTTTGCTATATCTAATTAGATCTATATTCTATATCGTATATCACAAATACGAACGTACAGGAATATAATGTATATTACAGTATTGGGAAAAAACACTAATTTTATTTAGCTTCTGCTATCTTTACAAAACGTCAAACTGTTCGTTGAGGAAAAAAGCTGCTTTTTAAAATAGTTGGAAAAAAACAGGTTCAGAAAACTGAAACTCAAAGTTGTATTAGCAGCTAAAACATAAAGCACATAAGTTCAGTTTTCTAAGACTACTTTTTCATTCCCATTACAACCATGTCCTTAACTGTTTTTGTGTGTAAAACATTTAGAAAAAAATAATCCTTATAAGTGTAGCAATAATTAAATTACATTCTCAAAACGTAATATATATATGTGTATGCCGTTTTACATTTACAAAATGCAATGAATTTCTAATAGAAGCATTCTTTTTTTTACTTAAAAATTAAATAGTCCTTTGCATATTTACTGAAATGCAAGCAATTTAGAATATTTTTAGTTGATTAAAAAATATTGATGATTGATAATAAATATAAAAAATACGTTTAAATAAAATTAGGTTATGTATTTACAAAATGTGAGATGTTACTGTCATATTTTTATTTGGGAGAAAGTAGGTTTTCACTTTTCAATAATAAGTACAATATAGTAATAGGAACATAGGCCAAATGTGTTTAAATAAAATTAGCTCTATATAAAAAAGGAAAGAGTTAAAACAGGTGAAGGAACATTTGAAATCGTCAAAGTGCCTTTACCGCTGTTTATGTTGTCTTTTGACCACAAAGAAGATATACAAGCCATATACAGGATCAAGGATATTCTTGAGATGACAGTCAAAATTGAGCCATTAAGAAGATCAAACTACATAGCTCAGTGTAAACGCTGCCAGTTGTATGGTCATACACAGAGATTCTGTAACAGAGAACCAAAGTGTGTAAAGTGTGCAGGCAATCATTTAACGCAGGAATGCACAAAAAGAAGAGACACAAAACCCAAATGTGCTAACTGCCACGAAGAACACCCTGCCAACTATAGAGGATGTTTGGTAGCTAAAACATTCCAAGAAAGGAGAAACAGACTAGTACAAGAGAAATCAATGATAAAGCTGGACGAAAACCTCACAAAACAAATCCGGAAGTTAGTAAGGAACATCATACGCACGAATTGTTGCTGGTAATGAAGGACCACAAGTTAAAGAACACAATACAGATGAACTGTTATTAAAGATAATTTCTAGGTTAGATAAACAGGAGAAGATACTGGAATCCTTCAAAGAAAGGTTAAGTAAGCTCGAAAGTATTATACCACCCGTCGTAAGGAAGAAAAGTGGTAAATAAAGATCTTCGTATCGCAGTTTGGAATGCAAATGGAATCATACAGAAAAAAACAGAATTAACAGCATTCCTAGATCTTCAACAAATTGATATATGTCTTATTTCTGAGACTCATTTAACAACGGAATCTTGTATTAAATTTAGAAACTATAATTTCTATCATAGCGTACACCCAGCGAATGCCGCTAGAGGAGGTAGTGGAATAATAATCAAAGCTAATATTTCTCATTATGAGGAATTTAAAATAGAAACTGAAGAAAACCAAGTCACGGCGATAACAATCAAAACTAGAAGAGGAAATATAATGATAGCTGCAATCTACTGCCCACCAAAACATAAGCAAAAAAAGACAGCTATCTTAATGTTTTAAAGAGATTAGGAGATAGATTTTTAATTGGTGGTGATTTTAATGCCAAAAATACAGTGTGGGGTTCCAGGCTTACAACAGCTAAAGGCAAAGAGTTGCATGAAGCCGCTTCAGCGCTGGGTTGCAGTTATCAGTCTTCAGGAAACCAACATACTGGCCTGCTGACCTGAAGAGGATCCCAGATCTGCTAGACTTCTTTATTTCTAGGAAGATATCACACAATTATATAACAATTGATGAAAACTTTGACCTGGAGTCAGATCATTCACCAATAATTCTAACACTTAGCGAAAATATCATTAAAACTGAAAGGGGTCCCACACTGGTTAACAAGAACACAGATTATTATACAGGCTTCCAAGAAGCACTGAATACACACATCTGTTTAAAGGTACCGCTCAAGACCAATGGACAGTTGGATCAAGAAGCTGCCAAATTTGAAAAGGATATTCAGCAAGCAGCCTGGGCAAATACCCCGGATGTCAGAAGATGTATGGCTGGTATCAGTTATCCTAAAGAAATTACGGAGTTAGTAGCTGTTAAAAGGAAAAGATGGCAACATACACGCTCGCCTGAAGACAAAAATAGGTTAAATAATGTTGCTCAAAGGTTAAGAAGGAAATCTTGCAATTTAAAAACGAGTCCATAAATAAATACCTAAGTAATGTAACGCATACTAAGGAAACGGACTATTCGCTCTGGAGAGCCATTAAAAATTTAAACGACCTTGCATACATAGTCCCCAATTAGGTCTGCAGATGGAACCTGGGCGAAGGATAAACAAGGAAAGCAGATGTATTCGCTACATATTTAGAACAAGTATTCCAACCTAATATAAACTTTCAATCTCAACAAGAAAATATAACAAATAGAATTAATCTTGACTATAATGTACTTTCACAACAAAATAATGAACATAAAATAGATCTTGTAACTAAAGAGGAAGTGGCTAGGAAATTAAATTTAACATAAATTCAAAAAAGCCCCTGATTACGATTTAATAACTGGAGTAGTACTGAAACAGTTACCAAGGACAGCCATTATAAAACTTACTAACCTTATAAATGCAGCTTTCCGGTTGAAGCATGTACCAGACATCTGGAAAATGGCCGAGGTAATTATGATCCCGAAGCCCGGCAAGCCACCTAATGAACCTACATCATATAGACCAATCTCACTACTTCCAATAGTTTCAAAGGTATTTGAAAAACTGTTACTTAAAAAGACTCAAACCAGTTATAGAGATAAACAATCTCATACCTACCCATCAGTTTGGGTTTAGGGATAAGTACTCAACTATTGACCAAGTGCACAGAATAACCAACATTATTGAAAAGCATATGAAGAAAAGAAAATTTGCTTCGCCGTGTTCTTAGACGTTGCCCAGGCCTTTGATAAGGTCTGGCACGAAGAACTAATCTCTAAGCTGGAAAAATATTGCCAAAAACATATTCTGAAATATTGAAGTCCTACATAATTGGCAGAATGTTTTGGGTTAGGCAGGAGGAAACATTATCTATCATGAGAGATTAAGGCGGGTGTACCTCAGGGCAGTGTTCTGGGACCCTTGCTTTATCTTCTCTACACAGCTGATATCCCGCAGCCGGATTGTGTGTCAATCGGCACATTTGCTGATGACACAGTTTTCTTGGGTGTGGGGAGACAGTAGTAAAGTAGCAGCTGTAAAACTGCAACAAGCATGCGATGAGTTCGTTACCTGGACCAAAAAGTGGCGAGTTAAAATTAATGAGGGTAAATCGGTGCATGTTGACTTTACTTATAAAAAGGATAAGTATGTTCCGATAGTAATTAATAGCACAAATATTCCATTCAATAACACTGCAAAGTATCTTGGAATGAACTTAGATGTGAAGCTGCGATGGGCAGAGCACATAAAAAGAAAAGGACAGAACTTGACATAAAGTATAAAAAAATGCACTGGCTGATTGGTAGGAAATCACAACTGTCAGTACACAATAAACTTGTATTATACAAGTTACAAAATTATAGGTTAATGATAGGTTATTAACATTAGCATTAGCAAAAAAGTAAGTTTTCCATTTTTCAACACAGAAAAAATATAAACTTCATTGTAATAACATATTTAACAAAACGAATGTTTTTAAAGAAAATTTTAGAAAAAGTACTAAAATAACCTAAAACTATTCAAGATATATGCAAGAGATATCTATATTGTGAATTTTAAAAAGTCCACATATCCAATAAATAATTAAAAACTATGCACTTAATTCTAAAAACATTAAAAAAGTAAAAGAAAACTTTCAAAATTGTCCACCAAATATTTTTAAGTTTCTAAACACAAAGTAAACTACGGAGGAAAACTAATACAAAACACAATTGTGGCTGTTTTTACAGTTTAAAAAAGGTTTGAACAACAAATTTTACATTTAAAACTTTCAAACAACTCACAACAAAATAGAGATAAACGTTGAAAACGCCCAAACAGTTCTTACTTCACTACAAGCAACAAGAAACTTAGAAATAAAGGGAAAAACCATAAAAGCAGGTTGAAGAAAAGAAGTTAGCAGGAAAAAAGTTTTAGAGCTTGAAGCAACGTTCGAATAGAACGTGGGTGGTGGGTAAGTCCCAACAGCTGTTCCTTATTTAACAAATCACGAACCAGTCCAAATCAAACTGCTTGTTTCCGTTTGAAAAAGCAGTTTGTTTGTCGTATATAGAAAAGCAGTTTTTTTAACAGTTTGGTGTTTTCTTACCCACCACTATCTGTTAATGTTAATCGGAATTAGCAGTTAAAAATAACAGATACAATTGTTAACTGTTAATTTCTGAACTGCTAACACTATTCTCTTAGCAGGACAAGCAATAAAACAGTTTAAATAATTTGTTTACATTACTTTATTCTTCATGCCTTATCAGCTCTAGCCTACCTGTCATTATTAATCTATTTGTTTTGTTAATAAAGCTCTGACAATTATGATATTAATACGTTAAAGTTTAAATATCTAATTTAATGAATGAATTGAATTAATTAGTGCTTGGTTTGCTTGGATGCATTGTGATGTAATATGGATGCAGTATTTTATGGTACTTTTAAATGTCATTTTTATTATAACCACTACAGGTTTTAAAATACTTTAATTTATTCATGTTCGTAATTAATTAAAATGTTATTGAAAAAATATTATTTTATTTTAATACATATAGGCCTATCTTTTTTCCATTATTTATTTAAGTTAGTAATTAATTTAAATGATCCTTTTACGTATCTTACCTAGAATTTCACTGTAACCTATAATATAAACTAAAAATATAATTTGTAAGCTTCATATTTTTATAATGTTAAAATGGCAGATTTGACTATTCCTAGTACTAGATACTGTTATTGGAGCAAAATCACTTCTATACTTTTTTTTAACTTAATTTTGGCTGAAATTTTGTTTCTATAAACATCAACCAGATGCAATTCTCACATACTATTTCTGGGATCTTAATCCCAGAAAATTTAAAAAATTTACATATTTAAAAAATATGTATAGTTTCAAAGTGATCAACGGAGGAACGAGAAAATAACGGAAGATCAAACGCGTAAAATTCTTCGTGGGACACACTGTATGTTAGCATAAATATAAATATTAAAGTATTGTTTTAAAAATAAAACCATATTATTTTCCGTTCTTGTTTGTGTAACCTATAAAACGTAAAAGAGAATTTTAATATTCCAATAAAACTATCAGACAAAATTCCTGGTTGAAGCAACACGTTTAAAAAAAAATACTTTCATCCTGAATTGTAAAAGTGAATATTACATTGTTTAAGGCAAGAGTAAAGAGGATTACAGAAAGGCTTTTGAAAATTTTATGCATCACACTTTCGTATGGGAGAGGAGGAGTTGAGGCATTACATTATTATGCAAATCCTGATTTTGCAGGGAAAGGAAAGGCCGTAAATTGAGATACATTTCAATATTTGCACAGCCTGTGTGTGTGGAGCTCAGCTGCGAGGAAATTAGTCCTTCATCCTTCTTTGTTTTCAATTTAAACAATTTTTATGTTCTGAAATACTGGTTAATGTATTAACTTTTAATTTATCCTTGTTTATTTAAAATTAAATTACGTCAAAAATATAGTAGTTGGTAAATTTATCTGTCCTGTTAATTAAACAGACTGTTGTATTAAAAAAATATGATAAAATTAAATTCTTGAATTCGACTCATTAAATTGTTGAATAAAATATTCATACGTAAATCAGAATAGATTAAAACCACAGTATGTGAGCTATTGTTTTTTTTTTCAAATATTATCCGCTCTTAAAAACTGAAATATTTTTATCAAAAAAAAATTGAACAGAAGTGCGGAATCATTAAACAAAATTTTTCTCGAAAAATCCGGTTCAAAATCTACCGACGGAACACCTGGAAAATCGTCTTGATTTCTCATAACTGGTTCTACAGTTTTTGCTCAAATTTTTAACATGTATGACGAATAATAACTCAAATAATTGCTTTGAATTTTAAATTAAAACATTTTACAGCCTCGAGTAAATCCAGTAAAACAAATCCGAAGGCGGTCAGGGATTTATTTCAATTCAGGTCTATCTGAACTATATATTCTTTCCTTAAAATTTATTACACACTTAAGTTATGAATCTGCTTTCAAGAAAACTTGTGTTTACATTTATACCGATACTCAACCAGCAATCACTTGCTGGCCCCATAATTCGGTCACAGCTGGTCTGGGAGTGTTGAGAGAACCTCAGCGCTATGTTCATGGGAAATCGAGTAAATCTTCACTGGGTTCCGGGGCCATAAGGAGGCTGAGGATACTGATTGGCTGGACTGGGATCTGCATCTGAGTTCATCGAACCTGAGCAGGCTTTAGGAATTTCTCTGTTGTTGGTCAGGTCTTCTGTTACTTGGTGGATTAATAAGAAAGACAAGGCAAGACGGGATAACCTTCTTGGGCATTCCCATAACAAACTCATTCTAAGGCCTTCCTCATGAAAGACATAAAGGGGCAGCAGACATCTTGGGCAGATCACAACTCAGGAAAACCATAGGGTTCATTACAGCGCACTGTGGTCTGAGGGTGCACATGAACAGGATGGGTATGTACCACGGAGAAACCGCAGGATACGGAGAAGAAAACTGCAGGATACATAATTCATGAACGTGAGGCTCTTACTAGCAGAGGTTTTTAGTTTCCATGATCTACGGACCTTCGGCAGGATGACCTAGTAAGTGGATTGTTGGAACTTAGTAAGGGCAATAATCTGTTTAACTAGTACTTTAGTTTAGTTGTACAATAGCAGTGCTTGGGGTTGTATTATCCCTTCTTCTAGTTTCGAATGTAAATCTTAAATTATGAAGCTTTAGGAGCTGCGTTATATATATATATATATATATATATATATATATATATATATATATATATATGTGTGTGTGTGTGTGTGTGTGTGTGTTATAATAACCCCCTCAAAAAGTGATCTAGAGTGGGTTATGTGCTCTCTAGCTTCCTAGGATCTGGGTTTTACCATAATGGCTCCAATAGTTATTTTCCAATGGAAATTCGCTGAAAGGGTAAGTGATAAAAGAACGTTACACCCATTTTAAACAACCTCTCGTCTGGCCGTTGTATAAACTTTCCTAATTAAAAAGACCCCAAGAAATAACTGGTTAATTGCGAAGTTTCCGGCTTTGAACGTTTGGAACGGTTCCAGAGTGCCGAGAGCTTTTTAATAAGGCTTATACTCCGTTAATTGGAGCCATTTTGTTTGTTTCTCTGTTTTGTAAGTTAGTTTCACCGCTTTTAACGTTCTAACGATATTAAATATCGGCTGATTATCCGTGCTTTACTACGGTTTGAAAGTATAAGTATAAAACATAGTTACAAAAATGTTGAGGATAATCAAGTTATATCCTCAACATAACTTGATAACATAAGTTAAATCGAACAATACATAATCGAATGATCTGTGAATAACTGAAACGTAGATCGATCGGTAATATAATAATTCAAGCAGATCGTAGAGGGCGCTATAAGATTCTGCCGGTCTTTCCATATACGCCTTTAGCTGCTATGCAATAATAACTAACTGGAAAATTAAGCAACAATCGCTTCAATTTGATTACTCAAATTTCAAAATACAGTAATAGCATCATACAGCTGTCTAGCTGACGGGATGGAGGCAAATTTCCCAAAATTATTATTTATTTTACTTTTTTTTAATTTTAATTTCAGAATTAAAATATACCACCACTTTAAACTTTCCAATTGCATTGAAAATACGAAAATTATACTTGATCATCATTAAACTAAATTTCTTATTTCAGCCTGTTTTGGAAATTCGGAATAGTGATTTGTGCAGTTTTTAACGCTGATTTCGATGTTGAAAACGGTTTTTGAAAAACTGTTTTATACCCAAAATGTTATTAAAATTTTGAAATGGCTGTAATTTTTAAACCGTAAAACTAATTTGGCTGGTTAATGAGGTTGTTCGATCTATTACAAAATTAAATTTTTATATCATGGTTTTAATCAAATCGCAGTACGCACTCGCGCACACACACACACACACACACACACCTGTTTTGTATAATGACAGTTCCTATCGTTAATTCTGAACGTTTAGGCCTACTTACAATCTATGGATTGATGTTTACTCTATGACCGCTTCGCTAAGGAAATTCACTAACAAAGTCATACGACTTTGTACAAAGGAGGCAGCTTTATAAACGTCCTCGTTTTACGCTTACATTCCAAGCTAATTTAGTATTCATACGCGGTTTTTCTTTAACTCTTTTCTCTGGCCGTGTAAGCCTAACAGGGATAATAAAATGTATGCATTCTCCGCCATTGGGAATGCTTAAGCCAATTATACTTAAGCCAGAGGAGGCTATTGTTGGAGTTTCTTACAGCTGTTTAAGCATACACAAAGACAATTTTTTTAGGTTAAGAAAAATGTATTGAAACAGTTTGTATTCAAAACAGAATTAATTACCTGCATTTCAGTGTTAAAAAAATACTTTATTTATCTACAATAACCTCAAAATGGTGAAACCTCTAATTTTCCATTTTATGGCTCTTCACATAAAGAAAAACATCCTCGTATTAATATTACACACTGATTTTTTAAAAAATAACAGCTGTAAATAATAACAAATTTCGTTCTGTTTACTATTCCAAATGTAGCTTTAAGAGCCGATTTATGCAGATTTAATTTAAACTCCAGTGCCATCTATCGGAATAATTGTAACTACGAATACCATTATTTGTTCACAACAGTTTTATAATCTATACAAATTTCTATCGGTAGTGATTCTATAATAAAATTAAACGTA
Source organism: Callitettix versicolor (assembly GCA_022606455.1). Classification (NCBI taxonomy): domain Eukaryota; kingdom Metazoa; phylum Arthropoda; class Insecta; order Hemiptera; family Cercopidae; genus Callitettix; species Callitettix versicolor. Next base: position 46,285,837 of record CM040190.1, on the reverse strand, counting down.
TTTGAAATGTTACTACGATTGATATTAATTTTAAATTCGATTTTAATTGCACATACTTCTTTTGTAATTTAATCTACATACATTTTATTTATTTTTTTTCAATATTTCAGTTTTATTAGGTTTATAAATAAGATTTGCATATTTCTTGAATACATTCGATATTGAAATTGACTTCACTATAAACTGTTACACCACAACTTAGAATGAAAATGATCGTTTTTCACACAACAGAACGTTTTCACGCCTTTAGTTTTTAAGAATTTAAAGATATCTGTAATTAGCAGCACAAATCTTCTGTACCAGTTTACGTTGAGTTCTTGCAGAGCGCAGCACCAACAAACAACTAACATTCGCCATGGAGCACTGCACTGTTATAATAAAATACGTTTGCAAATTTGAGAATGAAAATAGGCTACTTCAAAGTGAATTTTCCTTTTTAAAATCACAAAATTTTGCTTTTTGCATATATGTTTCTAGTTAAAACGATTTCAGTTAAAGGCAGCTCAATATATAATCTTTATTGATCAAAATATGACGAAATTATTTAAATCTCCGTGTTGCCTTTTTCCCAATTTATGCAAAAACATACAAGACTCACTTCCATTTCAAACTTAAACTTATTACACTGACTAAATTTATAGTCACATTTGACCAATATTTTAACAATATCGGTAGAGTTGAGTGTGAAATATTTCATAGCGTTTTGATTTTCTGGTAACGTATGAAGACACAAAGCTAATGTTAGTATAAATAATTAACTAATTGTAATAAAAGACATTCGTAGTGTAGAAGTAAATAAACACGGCACGCAGCTATCTTGCTGACGTGATAGAAGCGAACTTCTCAAAGGTATTTTTTTATCTTACACTTTCTATTAAAACTCTGATCTCACCATCGTAAGCAGCAGTAAAATCTGCATATATTAGCATTTTAAACTTCCCAAATTGAATTAAAAGTACAAAAATGAACCCTGACCTCCATTGTTTTTTTTTAATTTTAATGGATTTTTAAAATTCAAAATTGTAATTAATAAAATTTTTAACGCAGATTACGATGGTGAAATCAGATTTTCAAAAAATATTTAGGATAAAAACGTTATGATTTTTTTTAAATTGAAATGCCTGCCAAATCGCCAATTTTTGTCATTTTACACACACACACACACACACACACACACACACACACACACACACACACACACACACACACACACACACACACACACACACATATATATATATATATATATACATACACATATATATATATATATATATGTGTGTGTGTGTGTGTGTATGTATATATTACAGTTTTTCAAAAAGTGATGTAGAGGTCAAAATCGGCGCTCTTTTCGAAGTCCAAGGGCTGGGTCTACCATCATTGCCGTTCCAGTAGCTCCCATTTTTTAAAGAAAATTCTCTAATAACCTCTAAACAAAATGTTTACAAGAAGTGAGTATTTTTTTAACAATTTGAACAACTCTTTTCTGCGTCGAAAGCACTTAGCTGTGTCACTTTGGTTGTTTATTGTTTAATTAAAAAAGACGTAAAGATGTGGATGAAATAATGTCCGCAGAGAGGGTGTCTATTGCATTAGCTTTAATAAAGTACACTGTAATGGCGGCTCGTCCTTAATAAAAGAGAGAGCTTTGTAATAAGAAAACACAACGTAAAAATATTGCCCTAACTCGCGTAACCCGTCAACAAGAATATTTACAGCAATTAACTCTGCGGTTTATCTATGACCGATGAAAATTTGTCACTTTTATAGCCCGTTTATTCAAAGCATAATTTTATTCGTGAGTAGTGAAATTATGGAATTATTGGACATAAAAAATATTAAGATTATTTATAAAAATTTTATACGCACGAGAAAATCCAAACAGTCGATTTAGGCAATAAATATATTTCCACTGCCATCTTGCGGCAATATTTACAGTTAACGTTTATTGTTCACTACTTACAAAATACATTATACATTTAATAGTTTAATAAAATGTTGTGGGACTACTAAAGTGTTTCAAGCCCATGAAAATACGTAATATTGTGTCTCTTAATTTATCTTCGTAATACTTTATTACACTGCATTGTTTAGTTTTAATTGTGTGAAGACAAACCAAACATAACCTATCTACTAACTTTACCATAAACTGATTTAACCTGTGTAAGCATTTGCAGGTTATGTACTAAAATATTTTATATTTGTAATGTTTATTCACGTTCACCTTCGGTAAAACCAGTTATATTTTATGGTAAATAAGCAGTGTAGTTTGTTTTTGAATTTTCGGTAATTTTTTTGCTAAAACGATTTATTACATACTAAAAAGCAATAATCCAAAATATATAAGTACAGTAAAACCGAAAATAAAAGTGAATCGCATAACCTCAAAATTTCTACCGCGCTATAGTAGGTAACGTTTTTTTGATCGCTAAAACGATAAACAACCTTTACTTTTTTTTTTAAATACTCAAGGACTTAACTGATACGGTTGTTAGGTGAAGAACTTAACTGTCACGGTTTGTTTTATTAAAAAACGTATTTAATTAAGCAGATACCACTTTAACCAAAGGAACACTTGTTCATTGCAAAAACGAAAAATGTAATACGTATTAAGTAATGCCTATTCTGATAACGCGCATGAGCAGTAAGTCGGTGTAGGAAATATAGTAATTTTCATGAAATGTATAACATCACAATGTATTTACGTAAAAACAACCTAAAATCATAAGTAATCTTTAAAAAAATTATTTTCTTCGGATGAATATGTGTTAATTAGAAATTAAGGTATGTAAAGAAAAAAATATTCAAAAATCAATATTTGAAAAAAAAAACAACCTATACACTTCGTGAATACCTACTTTAGTGGTTTTTCTTCAGACTTGAAGATAAATAATTAATCTGAAATAAAAAGGGCTTATCGTTCCGGAGTAAATCGAAAACGACAATAAATTAACAGCCGTAGGAGTGGACTTCGTTTACTTTGTCATTTCATAAAGCCTTTTAATCCAAATTTGATTTATAAATTATAAAGCATTTTCGCGTGTTTCTGATACCTTTAAAACAGGTAATTTTGGGGAAAATGTAATTTGAGAAATTTGTCTAATGTTTATGCTAACTTTAATTAAACAAATAAAATACAGTATTTTATTTTAGTCTCTTTTTAAAAATATTTCTACAATATTATTTGATTTAATGCGGCTTAACAGTGATTTTTAATTTGAATGGGAGTGGACTTGCCAAATGACATCATTCGATTATTTCATAAATCCTGCTTTTAACAGCTAAGCTTTAAAGAAAACAAATTATCGACTGAATTCGCTTCACATGTTATCAGACAACTGTTTAAATATTCATAAAGATTTCTAGCAAATCCAGTTACGGTAGCTTAACACGAAACTCCCTAAATACATTCCAATTATGACGAAATCGCTAAGTACAAAAGGGCTGTTAATAGTTAAGGGTGGTTAATCATCTTAGCCTTGTTCTAAAAGCGCTCCAATTCTCGCCTTTAGTTAGCAAATTATCCCCCTATTCTGCTCTCTGAAAGGATTAAGTCGGCTTTGCTAACTCTTCGAGGTTCCAAGTAAACACAGATGAAATTCAGCAAATTATACAATTTGATGAAGTTGTATCTTACTGCCAAATATTTTTTTGAACTTGTAATACTTTATTGTTACAGAATATTTATAAACATTGTGAGCTACTTATAGACCATTGGTGAAACTCAAAGTGTTGAAACTCTCGTAAAACTCTTGGCATCATTATTAATTGAGTCTGTACATTATGGACTAGCATATTGTTTCAAAATAAATTTTATACACTGCCATTAACAAATATGTTTTATTTATTGTCTGTTGTGCGCCCGCCAAACACATTGCATTTTTTTAATGTTTTAAAAGAAACAGAATCAGTTAATTCGGCATCTTGTACAGTTATTTGTGGTAGAACTATTTTTTTGCAGTTAGAATTAATTAGAATTTAGTCGCTTTGGTACACTCATTGTTATAAATAACGTAATGTCCACACGTTATCCAATATGTTGTGTTTAACCTATTTGATATATTTACATGTTTTCACTTTGCTAAAATATAATTCAGAAAATTTTATCCCGTTTTAAAATTAAACTAAAATACATTAAATATTACCAACCACTTAACAACGGAATAATGCAAATCTGATCTACTTATTGAAGTAAGATCAGATCTAATATTGAAGTAAGACTTAGCAAACACGAATCATCTCAAACAAAGATTAAAATGAAAGATATAGATTCAGTACTATAGACACAGTGGTTTGGAATACATTTAAATTGTTATAGTGCTAAATGGTGCCACTTAGTTCTCTATATTTACCTAGACAGGGTAAGTACGTCTCTTGATTAATTAATAAGTTGCTAGGATCACTTTATCAAAACAAAGATGTTGTTTTGGCATAACAAAAAGTATGCCTAACAGCATACTTGTAGGCATACTTAATTATTGCATAGTCTAGGGTACTTTGAAGAATTTTTGTGTATTTTACAATATTACAAAAATTTGGTGGTTTTAAATAATATACAGTTTAAGAGTTGTTAAATACAGTTTAGCAATTAATCAAATTTATTCACCTTTCCAAACACCCAAAACCAAAATGAAAATATGCTCATTAAAATCTATTTTTCTAACACCATACTTTATATTTAATGTAAAAAAAACAAAAATGGCATCAATCAATTATTTTTTTTTTTTTTTATAGAGACACTTTTGAAGAATGAAACTAAATTGTGACCCAAGTAATAACTTTTTTAGCTCGTGACGCTAATCCGTTCTTGCATAGTTTAATCAATTTTTAGTTTATCTACGTAATTTATTTTTTCATCAATAACAGATTTCAATAATTTAGTGGTTTATCTATGATATGTATACTAACAGATATATCAGTTTGATAACAGTTATACTATATGGAATAAAATTACCAAAGTGGTTATATATTGCATATTAAGATAGTTCTGGTTTGAGTAACTTGGTTAACAAAATTTAGAAAGCACTGAAAAGAAGGAATTGTCAGCTGTTTGTTGATATTGACAAACATATGATATAAAATTATCGTTATGATACATTTTGATTTATGGCGTTTCTGTGGTGTTATGTATTAGTGTACACGTTTGAGTAAAAATACTGTTTGTATTGTAAACGAATTCTGTACTTAAATAACTTTCGTTAGTGACTACTAGTATTATAGTAACATTGATAGTATGATGTCAAATCAAGAAATACATTTAGATGAAGGGCCTACTGCAGATTTTAAAGGTGCAACTTTACAAATGCACGATGAAGGATTTGAAGGTGGTAAAACAATAGCCGGTAATGATAACGATGATGGGAGTGCAGGCAATCCAGGTAATTCATATTGTATTTTGAAAGTTTTTTAAGATAAAATAAAATGTGCACATAATAAGCCGCACTCAAATATAGGGCCACAAATATAACAGTCCTTAAGACTGTTTACGGATTTAAATGAAGGTGTTAGCATTTAAATTCTTTTTTTACTTGAAATTGTCATTTTTATTAAACAGTAGTACAATTTTGCAAAATTTACTGGAAATCACCGTTTGTAGTGATTTTTTTTTAATCAAGGAATATTTTAACCCATATAACTGGCTGAATGCACATGCTAGATTATCTAATTCGTCCTTAACTACTTCTGTGGCCTAATAGTTAAGTTTTACAAATGGTATTGTATTTTCTGTAGAAAAATGTTTTATTTTCTAATCTAAAGTGTTTTGATAATAGTGTAGAATAACGTGACCACCAATATGTAACATTCATTTTTTCTTGAAAATATAGGGTTTCATGAATGTAATGGTTATCTGAGTCATTAGATAACTAAATAGAATCTCTTTTAACAGTCATTACACACTACGGTTTTATATATTATTTTCTTTTAATATTTTACAAATTTATTTTCATTTGAAATTACACTTAGACTACGTTTCTATATGACAGCTATCTTTTTATGAGATTCATCTTTAACTTCACTAATTGCTGTTTCACTAGGATACTTGAACTGTTACCTTTTTTTTAAACAAATAACAAAGTTATAATGTTTTCTTTCATTTCAGAAAAAAAAATATATTTTGTTAACCAAACCAGATTTGGCCTCCATGTAAAACTGAGCATAACATTAAAAAAAATTTAATTAATATTTATTGTTTATTTTAGAACCAGTGAAATATGTATTTTATTTTCCTAAAAAAATATATTTTTAAAAATTTGAGTAATTTTTTTTTTTTTTTTTTTGTTTAACGTCCGACTATTGTGCACACTTAGGCTAATGCGGCCGATGGGATGATTTATAGCGTATGAAAATTCTAAGCCCTGGCTGGGAATGAACCCGGGTCCTCGGGGTGAAAGCCCAGTACACTATCAACTAGGCCACTGAGGCAGCTCTTAATTTCAGTAATATAGCTCAAGGAAATTTGCAATTCTACAGATCATTATTAAGTGCAATATTTTTTGTGTTAATGTTGGCAGCTCTGTAGGCAATAGCTATAGCAACTTTGCCAGTAGTATGAATGAAGACCAGACTCTTTACCTTTTGGAAGAACTTCATTGTAAAAACAAGGTATGCTATTTACTATATGGTGAATTTATTAAACTAATGAGACACTTATTTTCCCACCATTGATAAGAAAATAAAAGAGTTATGTCTAGCTTAACAGTTTTAGATATTCAGTTTACTTTAAGTTATACGTAAAGTGTAACACATTTTAAACCTCATATGATATTCTGTGTCACCTGTAATATTTTGTTTACATGTAGATTTAACATGGTTCTTAACATTTTTAGTTATATTGGTTATTAAGATAACATTCCTTTAAAAAATAGTAATAACTAAGTATTATTAGTATTTATCTTAAAAAGCAACTTCATAAAGTTCTAAAAGAAGTCATAATAGTGTTGGTTTTTTCAGACAATGAGGAAAACTACATCATCAGAGAGTATAAGGAAACCTCAAAAAAAAATTGAAACAAAAAAATAATAAAGACAAAGAGCATCATAGAAGATGGGGAAAAAGCAGGCCCAAGTATCGTTGTATCAGAAATCTTTAATTGGCCATCATATAAAAGAAGCTGAAAGAAAAAAATATATAGGTTAAAATCTGCTCTGATCAAATCAGTAGAACTTGACTCCTGTACTTCCAAGCTAAGATAAGACAAATTCATTCAGGCCCTGTAATTTCAACTTCTTTATCAACACCATTCACAAAACAAAAATAATAAGTAAATTTCCAGATAGTCACGTCGATATGTTGAGCTTAATCTACTGACCTATAAGAGTGAAGATTGTATGACAAGTGAGAAGAAGTGTTTTATGTATTTTCATACTCCATTTGATGAAGAAGGGGTTGATTTAACTGAAAAATTATATTTGAAACAATGGTCCGAAATAAATGCCCTAAATTGGTCATAGCTGATAGGACTATTGATCAAGCTACCAATCTTCAGACTCAACTGACAAAATTCAAAGAGCACTTTTTTTTAAAAGGCAACAATCTGCATTTTCAATAATCGTCAATAATATAATAGCTATATGTTCAGATAGGCAGTTAATTCTAGATAATGTTGGCTATTGATTAAACTATTAAATGTTTAAATAAATCTTTTTGTTTAATAAAAACCATACAAGTTTAAAAACCCTGTGATATTTTCTAGTCCATCCAGTGACAGCCTTTGTTTGTAAATTTAAATAGTAAATATGATTAAATATGGTATTTATTGATTCATCATAATGTAAACAATTGTTACAGCATTGTGAACAAAATTTATTTTCAAATTTGATTCAAGCAAATCAAATAATAACAGTTTTTAAAAAAAATATTAGTGCATGTTCAGAGTTATATATATTCACTATCCCAACCTTGACAGGTTTTTGAAGGCAAATAACAACTAGGATTTTAAACTTCTGGTTAGGAACAAAATACTATTTCTCTTAACAGAAATATAAATTAAATTACATTGTGGAATGTAAATTTGTGTATTTGTACACTTAAGGAATAAAAATATTTTTGTATCTGAAATAAAACTATTAGGCTATTTCAACCAACTTCATAGCGCCTAGTTAAAACCATATGATTATTTGAAATTTTCAAAAAAAATCTATATTCTGTCAGTTTCTGAGAGCGAGCAAGTAATTGTTTTACCGTGTTACAAAAATAACCAAAACATTTAGACAAATATGGACAAGCTAACACTATTGGTTTAATATACCAATAGTAGTAAACTAATTAGACTTTTAGATAAAATCTAAATGCTGTCAGTATTTATGATAAAATACTGTCTGTCACTGAATTAGAAGGTCCAGTGACAGGTGTGTTACATGAACCAGCAAGTGTGTGATGTGCTGTAGGCACATTTTATATATCATGTAGAATATTTTTTTTATATAATCTTGGAAATGTTTTATATCCATATTAAAGAGAGAGGTAGGCTACTTTATTTCTGCTACTATTATTTTCACTCTAAAATTACATGACTCGTTGCATAATATTGTATTAGAATTACTTTGTTTTTCTGAGTATAAAACAATTTATTTTTGAAAAGTATTATCTATCAACTGTCATGTCTTAAGTCTGCTTTTGATAAATGACAACTGACAGGTAAGATTTTTTTTTGTTTTACCAACTTTGTTAAACGTAAGTTACAGCTAGGCTACACTCTTCTATTACTCAAATGGTGCTAACAATATTTTTTGTTACACAGCAATACAAAAAGGTTACCTAGAGGCTAAGTTATTTATTATGAATAAGATATTTTAATTATGTAGGCCTAACAAAAAAATTGGTTCAATTCTTTAGTTTTTTTTTACTTAAAGTGAATAACTAAATTTCAGAATATCTGTTGTTTTTTTTAAAGAGGCCTTAAGAGAAACTCAATCATAAAGGTTTCTCCATAATAAATAAATATTATTCAAAGAAAATCTTTTTGGAATTTGGCCTTGTAGCCTACCAATAAACTTAAAAATATGTTTGAAAATGTTTATCTTTCAAATAAAGACTGTATTCTATTAGTAATCTCTTAGTTTTGCGTATAAAACCATTGTCTTGTAATGTTTACACAGGTGGCTATGTTAACAAGGCAAACAGCTGTTTAAATACATTTATTTCTTGCTGTGGTATGTAACTGCATGCTTACACTTCGATACCATAGTCTTTTTACGTTTTTTTTTTCATAACATTGCTAAATAAGTACGTGTAGAATTTCTTAAAACCACAATCAAGGAAGTGCAGGTATTATTAGTGACTAGGGTTCTAAAAAATGTTTGAGCAATTTCTACTGAATACCTAACCTTGTAGAAGTAGTAAGTTTTGAAAAACAAATGCGATGTTACAACTATAATTTTCAATTTATTGAATTAAAAAGGATGTTAACTTGTAGTCGGTACTTTAATGTTTGTTTTTAGTGTCTTCTTATTTAGGCTAAAATTTGTAATTTTTCCATTTGTGGTAACACATTATTGCACAATAAATCAGAAATGTTTTAGTTTTTATAAATGTTTGCACAAGATTTACTACAAAAATAAAAATTACAAATTGTAAACGTTGCAATAAAAAATATATAAACAAAAATATGATACTGATGACAAAGATTGTGTACATTTAGCATTCCTGTAATTTAAAACACTATAAAAAAAGCATTGTATATATGCAGAAAACATTGTGTGAAAGAGTTGATAATTTAATTTATATGACTGATTTTTTTTATAATCAGCTTTTTTTTAAGTGAATTTATAATCTCATACATCTAGAGAAGACCACATGTTTAAAGTTTTATTTTTTTCCAATTCAAGCCTACACATTTTGTTAAGTCAGGATTTTTTTAGACATGTATGTATTTATCTGTGTATGTCTGTTTTGTGTGGATACTTTGTTTTAAGACTCTATGGGTTTGATTCTCGTTGATTTTCTTGAATGCGGTACAACCATTAACTAAGGTATTGGTAAATATTAAGAAGAATAATGTGAACGATTCAAAACAAGCACCGAGGAAAACTTAGCGAGAAGGTTTTGTTTTTTCACGACAACGCACGTACCCGAGAGCTCTTGGATGATTTTGGTGGGAGGTGATCGATCATCCACCATATAGCCCAGATTTGGCACTGAGTGACTACCACCTCTCCCCAGCGATGAAGACATGGCTCACTACACAACGCTTCAATACCGACACCAAACTGCATGCCAGTGTAAACCAGTGGTTGAAATAGCAGGTGGCAGATTTCTACAGAGACGGTATTGAAAAACTTGTGCCACAATATCATAAATGCCTTAATTTAAACATATATTTAATTTAAACAGTGATTATGTAAAAAAAATAGCTTAAGAGTGTACCTTTCAAATGTATATAATAAAATTTGGTTTTATTCATTTTGTAATTTTTTTATTTTAAAACATTTGTTACTCTCTGAACAGCCTTCATGTGTGTATGTGTATATAGTACTGAAGTAAATTAGCTTAAAAATTTCGGTTCCAGGTCGAAGTTCTGAAGTTGCCGTAGTGCCCTGGTCTGGTGAAGATGCTAGGAATTTTTTCTCTCACCGTGATGACATCATCGAAAAAGCAATTAAAGATTGTTCTGGTCAAGTTATAACCAGAGAGGACGGGGATTTATTAGGCACTTGGCTTTTAACAGAGTAAGATTATATTAAAATTAAATCTATAAGTAGAAGTTCAGTTCAATTTGTAAAGTCACTCAATTTGTGAACCTTATATTTTCTATTCAATTAGATCTGCCAACAATTTTGTTTAATATTATTATTTTTAGATGATTGGTTTTAACTGTGTTCAGTATAATGATCTGCCTTCCCTAGCATCGTCAATTCTACTTCCGTTGACGTGTTTCGGAGAACCTCCATCGTCAAAAACTATATCTATACTCAAGTTAGGAGTATAGATATAGTTTTTGAAGATGGAGGTTCTCCGAAACGCATCAACGAAAGTAGAATTGACAAAGCTTGGGAAGACAGATCATTACACTAAACACAGTGATAATAATCCTAGCAGAAAAGAAGAAGAATATAAAAAAGAAGATTGGTTTTAAGGTTTTTTTTTTTCATTTTCACAACTGATATTTGATTTTGACATAAATTTAAAAAATACAAATGCACCTATAGTAGATGCCAATATTTATTGAATTTTGTGCAAAAATAATGTGAACAATTATTCTTTCTGTGTTCTCTTCTGAAACTTTTCCTGTCGACTTGCTTTTGAGAATGATGCCTGTTATTGTTTAAAATATTGAAATTAAAGTAACTACTAATTAGCCCTAATTGTTCTACCTGTAACAGCTTCATTTACATAATTAATTTCTAAAATGTCTGAACTTTCACCTTAGAAAGTGTTTCAGTCAAATCACGTAACATTTCAGGTACATGATTTCTGCTGCAGAGTTACAATTTTATAACTCACAAAGTTTGCATCACTCTGCTCATATAGTGGGATCAGTTCAAATTAAAATGAGAACTTTTAGAGCTATAATAATGAGACTAAAATAATCCAGTTTACAAACTTGTTAGTAAATTTTCAAGCTATGTAGTTTTTTTAATAAACATGATAGAACCTTTATACACAAATAATTACTTGAAAAATTCACTAATCAACTAAATGAAAAAATTATTATTATACAGTTGGTTGTTGTAGAAATTTGAAGTTTAGTGAGAACATATATATTATGTTACCTCATTCAAAAAAAATTTACACATGAATTTAAAATTGGTCGTAAATAAATGGTGCAAAAATATTACGTTCAATCATTTAAAAAAAAAAATTGTTTCAAAGTTGTTTGGCCAAAAACTGGTAATCAGTGTAATCTCTCAAAAGTGGTTAATCAGAATTTTCCGAAATTTGGTTCATATATGAAGAATCATATTTCAAGCTAGCGTAACAAATTTAAAGTAAAAAAAATTTATGGTTTTTTCTATTTACTCGATAACCATAAATTTCTTTTATTACAAATTTGCTGTCTGAAAATATTATTCTTCATGCATGATCAAAATGTTAGCAAAATCTGATTAATCAGTGTGAAAAATTAGAAGGATTTTTTGAGAGAGCAACCCGTACAATTTGTGTAAGTACTTGTACTACACATGAATAAAATTTGATCAAAATTGTATAGCCTATTTTGAGAAATTTTGATTTTATCAGAAAAAAATTTTCACTGAAAATACTTTTTTAATGTATAGATATGAGCAAACAAGACTTAGATTCTAAATTCCGTAACTTGATCAATTAGTTTAGTCTCCAACTATATACACGGATACACAATTGTACAGATAGCCAAGAAAAGTCACTTTCTTTCAGCATAAGGAAAAAGATGGATTAGCTATATCCATCAACAAAATAATTTTTTTCATATAATAGAGAATTAAAAAAATATAATGAAAGCTCATCATGTGTATCACTTGTCAAAATTTCAATTACTAAGGTTCCATCATGATAGTGCAAAATACAGTATTTCTTATGCCAAGTATTTTCATTAAATGCAAATCAACATTATTTAAGGGAATTCCATCCCCGAAACACTTGTCTATTCAAAGAAGTTTGGTTTCGGTTACTACTTTAAGAGCTGCAATATTTAAAGAAGTTTTTTTGCCATATAACATTATGTACTGTCATAAATGTATTTTGAACCAAATTGTTTTCATTAAAGCTACTGATTTCCTATTCATACCAATTCAACATTACTCTTTGATATTACTTATAACATTTTCTGTTAACAGGATTAGTTTTTGGGACAATGAAAAAGAACGCCTCATCTTTTTGACATCAAATTATGTAATCACAGTAAAATATGATCTGATCGCATTGAAAACACTGCACGTACGCAGAGTGCCTCTGGACAAGATAGATACTTTAATCATTGGTGATCTAACTTATCCATCTAATTCACTTATCCCGTAAGTACAGCCTTATTGTATTAAAGACATTGCATGTATGTACTGTGCCTGCATAAAATTGATACGTTCGGCAATTTTCACTTACAATTTTCAGTCATTTACATATATAAAAACAATATAGAATGTTTCAAAAGTATGGATAACAATCATTCTCAAGTATTAAGTTAAAACCTAAACTTGTAACTGGAATATAAGCGTAGATGATTATTGTTAGTTTTACAATAATTTTAATATAGGCCTAGGCATTCTTTTTGCATATTTAGGTTTTAAGTTAACCTACATTAATTTAATTCAGGCAATTAAGAACAAGAATTAATCCATACTCTTGAAACGTCGTGCATTGTTTTTATTTAAACAAATGACAACAAATGTCTGAATAACAGTAATAATAATAAATAAATGTTCTATTATTAAGTACAGTTTAAAAAACAGAATCCAGTTTACTTTTATATTGTTCATAACAAAGTTATCCCATCTTGCCTGGTGTTGCTTGTTAATCCACTAATAGCAGACCCAGCCAATGACAGAGAAACCCAGAAGCAGATTCCACTCCAGCTAATCAGTCTGCCTCCTTATGCCCCGTAACCTAGTGAAGAGCAGTTATGCAGGGGCAGAGCATTGAGGTTTTTCCAACTCTCCCAGACCAGCTTGCATCGTATTATAGGCCTCGCAAGTACTTTAATTGTTGTCTGACTATCTGTATAAATATAAATACTAATCTTCTTGAAGGTCCATTTCAAATCTTGTTACACAGAAGTTCTTTCAATACTGAAATGAAATCCACAGCTGATGCATTGAAAAGTTGCTTTTCACTCACTCCTTGCATGATGATGCTGTAAACATTCTAACTTTATTTAACGATATTCTTTAATATTTCTTTATATGGACCTCCCGAGTATTATATTAGTCTTGATATCAAAAGTTTTACAGAACATAAAATAGTATATTGTGTGGGATTTATCACTAGTCATGATCTAATTGGTTGTTGTAAGGTAAAATGTAAATGGAAGAAGTTGTTATATTTGTTTAAAACAAATAAAATGCTGAAACACTATTTAATTATATTTGTTTAAATTTGACACTGCTTGTGACAACAGAAAGATAATTTTCTAATGGAAGTACAGTATTCTACTCTATGTGCCGCTACAACATAAGATGTAAAATTGTATTCATGTTCTGTCATAATGATACTTATCCAGGAATAATTTGATAAGTTATTAATCTGTGATGATTATTTAATAAGTACTATATAATAATAAAAAAAACACCAATACATGATTGTAATTTGTAACATATGTAATCCTTTTTAGCCGTCTGGATGGATTGGTGACGGGCGTGTCTGGTGTGGTAGGTTGCTTGGTTCGACCACTGCAAGAAAAATGGTCGCCTTCGCTCCAACAGGATAATAATGCTAATCCATTTGTTTTCAGTAATTTTGAACCAAGGTAGAGCCTTGATGTTTAGTAGATTGTGAGTTTTTCTGATTTTTTTTTACCGCTAACCACATGTCTGATAAGTAGAAGGCTTTCACCTCTCTGCAATAATTGCGTAAATATTTGTATTTTAGTGGAAGTACTTCATTAGACAGTAGTGGGCTTCAAAGCTATTCTTTTATAACAAAAATATATTGTATTGTAGCTTAAACACATAATAACAAAAGGTTTGTCCGTTAAATTAAGGACAAATAATCGTGGTTTTGCAACTCTTAACACTGAAAGAAAATTTCCAAAAAGTAACAAAAGTTATGATTTTTAATTTGGAATAATTGTCATTTTAAAATGGATTTTGTTGGGTTGCTAACACTTATAAATATAGTTTTTATGACCCCTTAAAAAGTGCTCTAGAGGTAAGAATCGGAACTCATTATTTCAAGTTTCCGGTTTTAGGTCTTTCCATGACAGCTCATTTCTCAATTAAAATTTACTAATAATAAAATATAATTACAGTGTTACCCCTGTTAATGGTCTTAATTCGTTCCAACTAAGACTGTTATCTGAGCAGACAGGTGTGCGAGTCAGTGTTTCCTGTAGTGTCTTATGGAAAACATTTTAATTTATGTAGAAAAAAAATAAGTACTCAACGTTAATATGATAAATGAAGAAAACTTACAGAACAGAAGTCACACTTTATTTTAACTGAATTCATACAAATGTAATTTTGTCACATATATAAACACACAGGACAAATCAGTATTGTATATATTTTTAGTTCATACTGTAGCTTTTTTTAGTTCAATAGTCAAAGTTTGTCTTTTACTTCACTACCACAAGCACTTATTTTAGGATCCATTTAATTCATATTCACAAAAAAAATGAAAACAGGATTTAAACAACAATTTGAAAATCGTACTCAAAGACACTTAACGTTTTGTTAAATTTAAAAATCAAAAGAATGTAACACTTAAATACTATAATTGTTTAAGTTTTTTAACCAGCTAACAAATTAAACACACGGTTAAAGCCTTAATGACACACTAAGTAAAATTAGGTACAATGACAGAAAAGAAAAAAAGAGTGGGGCATTCTGAGAACAGATTCAAGAAATATCTTGTAAGTTATTGCCCTACAAAAACCGAACATCCATCAATCAAAGGCTTGTTTCTTTTAACTCAACAAAATGTTTATTTATGTAGCACAGCACAGTGTTATATCTATATTTACACATATGCTTAAAAATAATTTCAAAAATTGAAAACATCCTTGTAATATGTTCAGACCTTTACCTGAACTCTAAACTGTTATGCGGGTAATTTTTCATTCCATGAATTAGATCATTGTCCAGGTCAACCGTTAGCCGGAGTACCACTGTATGTAGTAGTTTTATAACTAGAAATTAAATTGCTCAGATATTATGATTAATACCTTGTTTTATCAGTAAACATCTTTCTTCCTTTCTCTGGCTTGTCCGAGGTACCAAGTTACTGGTCAGTCCTTATATCTCTAAACATTGTAGGTTTGAGATTGCAGTTACAGTTGATGAATTTCAGTTGTTTGCATGATCTAGCTGTGGTTTAAGTTATACTAGACCACAAAACACCAGTCTGTGTAGTATAATCATAAGAGCAGTTTTAAATAGGTCAATGACTTATGAAATAATTGTCTTATTACCTGTAGGTAGTGCTTTCAGTGCTAACTTCTGGTTTTACCAGATGTCTGTTTTACATAAATCTAATCCCAGCCTTTTTTTTAGCTCTGACAATGTTTTTTTTCAAAAATAAATTTTAAAAATAAACCGTAAACAATAAGTTAACATAACCGAACAGTAATAATGCAATAACCAACGACTAATGAGATTTATTAGATAAAATTATTTTAGACTGGTTTAATAGCTAAGCCGTCTTAAGGCGTTATACATGGCCAGTGTAGTGTATTAGACATAAGTGGGTTGAACCAACCAAAATCAACCATTGATTTTTCCTTCCAACCACAGAGATTGGCTGTCTGTGGTGAAAGGAGAGATGAGACCCACCTTAAATAAACTGTAGATGGTTCGGGTGGAAGCTGACAGAGATAGGTGAATTCTTTGTGAGTTGCACAACTGAGAGTTTTGCTACTTTTTTCTTACTATATACTCTGTGTCCACTTTAAAATATAATCTTCATAAAATATGTTCATTTAGCTTAAAATATATCCGAAAGTAAAAAAATACTAATTCTTTGTCCATGTAAGAAAAGTTTATGGTACTGAAAAGATTAACAACCATTTGCTATACAGTACAAAATTATAAGTAGTAATGGTAAAGAAGAGTCTCTGTTTTTGGAAATTCATCAATTTCCCTCACACGTCTTGCTTTGTCATCATCCCCATGTAAGGTCACACATCTAACCAAAGTTCATTAACTGTATTACTATGAGTGCTCTTTCTACTAACGCCATTTCCCTCATTAGTCTGTCTAAAGTATCCCATATTTTTGGGGGTTGTTTAAAGTTTACTTGTTCATTGAAATATAGAATTTCACCAACAGAATAAAATACTTTTTAAGTTCCATACCATCACGGCATGGATACGAGTAAAACAAACACAAAAGACGATTTTTGTTTGAGGGGCAGACATTTGGTTCTGTTCGTGTTATTATTTTAATTTTTGCTTATCACATATTACTTTTAGTTTTTGGTGTTCCAAATGCCAGATGTTAATTATAATTTATGTTTTAGCTAGATTGTTGTTACAATGTTTTTGATTCATATTTTCATGTTTTTCTTTCTGCAAAACTTTTTTTTATTTACTGTATGTGTACACTGCTTATGTATAGAATAGATGCAAATTATGTAAATAAATTCTTGTTATAATTTGTGCTTTAGTATTTAGCACACTGTATATAGTAGGGCTTCAATTATGTAGGTCAAACAAAAGGAAGACAAACTATAGGTAACACAGTTATAAAAGTCACAGATAATCAAATAGTAATACTAACAGTCACTAGTTTTATTTATTTACCATTCTGTAACGTTAAATTGCACTTCATAATAAATGCAGTAAAAAGCAATTTGTTGAAACATAATACATAAATGTTAGGAAACATTTCAACCTTCTCTGTTCTTTGAAGGTACTCCTGTAGTATCCTATTATGGAAATAAAATGAACTGTTATTATTTTATTGCACCGAAACAGTTGATACAATATTATTGTTTTTATATTACAATTTTTATTATTACAATTTACAAATATATACAATTTATATATTTGTATACATTGTATATATAAAATTGTATATATAAATTGTATATATAAATATATACAATTGTATATATAAAATATATACAAATTACAAATATATTACAATTTTATTGTTTAATACAAATAGCAAACAGCCATTTGTATTAGGAAATATACAATTTAATTCTTCTAGCATTACTGTTAATCATTTTTCTATGCCCCTCAGGGGGGTTGCAGACTAGCTGCAACCTATTAAGAGGATTTCGACGTCCCTCGCGGTACCTGAGAGGACATCTGCTGCCCCTTTGATTCCTCCAGAAGGAACTTTGCTTAAGTGACGTTTACTATGGGAATGCCCATGAAAGTTGTCCCATCTTAGCTGGTGTTGACAAGTAATCCACCCATTAATAGCGACGTGGTCAACGATAGAGAAATCCCTACCGATAAACTCAGATGCAGATCCAAGTCCAGCCAGTCGGTCTTGGGGGAAATCGAAGAATGATCTCCATGGCTGCCAATGGCGTAGTGTCTATACAGTCAGTGATACACAGGCAGGCCAACCTCTGCAACTTAGACAGAGACTCTCTGGCCCCTCTTCTGCTCGACTTTAGTCCACCGCACCATAGCACACCATAGGTCTAATGATCCCAGAATAGATAAACTTCATCATTCCTGGTCTCAGTCCCCATGTTTTGCCAACCGTTCTTCTAACTGCCATTAAAGACTTATTGTCTTTCCCCATGATGTGCCCCAGATGAGCATTTCAGGTTAACTTACTGAAGTTTTTTTTTTTTTTTTTTTTTTTTTTTTTTTAAACGTCCGACTATTGTGCACACTTGGGCTAATGCAGACAATGGGATGATTTATAGCATATGTAAATGCCAAACCCTCACCGGGAATCGAACCTGGGTCCTCGGGGTGAAAGCCTAGTACGCTATCAACTAGGTCACCGAGGCGGCTAACTTACTGTCCAACACCAAGCCTAGATACTTCACCTCATTTGCAACTGGAATTGTCTCCCCGAAGAGGTTGAGTCCTCCTAAATGCGGGGTAATCCTCTTTCTAGTAAAAGGAACCAGAGTAGTTTTCCTGGGGTTAACCCCTAGGTTCTCCTGACTACACCAGGTTTCCACCAGTGATAAGGCTCTTTTCATGAGATCTACCACTGTGTTACCATGCCTCCTCCGGATTAGCACTACTAAATCGTCAGCATATCCTTGGATATAACATCCCTCTGACGAGAGAAGATTCAGGAGTAAGTCCACCACCAGGTTCCATAAGAGAGGGGACAAAACACCCCCCTGCGGACAGCCCCTGACAACCTCCACCTCCACCTCTTTTCCTAGAGCTCTAGCTACAATTGACCTCCCATGCAACACGTCCCCCAACCAGCCACACACGGTATTATCTATCCCGCATCTTGACAGGGCACAAAGCATTGAAGCCTCAAAAGCTCCCTCAATATCTAGATTAACACCGAGGGCGTATTCTTTGGTCTCTAGAGTCCCTTCCAATCTGTGAAACAAATTATGAAGTGCACTCTCACAACCTTTCTCTGATTGGTAGGCATATTGACTGACATGTAGAGGAATCATGACTCCTCTGACATATCTATCTACCAATTTCTCTAATGTCTTCAGAAAGAATGAAGTCAGACTGATTGGCCTAAAAGCTTTAGGGGCAGCATAAGATGCTCGCCCCGGTTTAGGAATAAAGACTACATGGGCCGCTTTCCACCCCAGAGGTACATACCTCATGGCTATGCTGGCCCGGTACAATCTGCACAGAATAACAGCTATAGGCTCTCCTCCATGCTCCAATAGCGACAGAAAAATACCATCAGGACCAGGTGACTTGAATGGGTGAAAGGTATTAATGGCCCATCTCACCTTGTACAAGTCCACAACTTGGTTTGCGATTTTCCAATCTCCCCTACTAGGCTTGCTATAGGGAACATTAGACACTTGCTCCCTTCCTACATCCCTGACCACAGAGTGAGGAAAGTGTTCCCTGAGTAGGACTTCCAAGGTGTCCTTCTCAGTTGTTGTATACTCCCCATTAGGACCAACAAGGGTCCCCATAGGGTTCAAAGGGTCCAAGGTTAGGACCTTGTGAAGTCATGCCTCCTGAGAAGTACAACTGACCTCCCCACAGAACTTCCTCCACGAGTCCCGTCTCGACCTTTTTAATGCCTTATTATACTCGGTCAGGGCCCGCCTATAGGCCTCCCACTTACTGTACTGCTTGGCCGCATTGAACAGCCTTCTAACCTGTCCCCTTTGCTCAGAAAGTGTCTGGGTCCACCATTTAACATTATCGGCCTTCTAAGATCCCTTAGCTTTTCTTCATAGGCCCCCCATCTAGTATTCCTAGGATTTCGATAAGTATTTACTGATCCATTTATCACCCCAAGATCCATGATGATATGCCTATGATCTGACATAGATGGCTCTTCGTTACGAAGGTAGGTGTATTACCTTTATTGAAAATATAAAGATTATGAGCTACAATAAAGGAAAGCAACTGCTCATCTTTAAAGTTGGTGTTACTGCTCCTCCACACCGTTTGATGTGCGTTGACATCCGCTCCAAAAAGCAGCTCAACTGCTCCATCACCACAGTGCTCCACCACCCTCATAAAGCTGATGGGCGGGAAGCTATCCATTTCCTTGTGTGGGAAGTAAGCAGAGGTCATGACAACCCTTCTGGTCCTAGTTCCCATACGTAGCTCTGTACTAACTGCAGTACAATCCCTGGAACATAAAGAAGACAACACAAGTATCTGAATATTATTCCTAACAACTATGCAGGTCCTAGGCCTAGCAGCTGATCGGTCATATATTAACTTACCTCCGCCTGTGGTCAGTCCTGCTATCCTGCCTCCCATCACCCATGGCTCATGAACCAAGGCAAGGTCGGCTTCACCCTGCTCAAGCATCCTCCGTAAGACAGCAGTTGCGGCCTTACTGTGATGGAGGTTGACTTGAACAACACTCCTTTTTGGGGGGAAGAGATAGCTGCTGCCTTTTCTTCCTGCAGTCAGCGCCTTTGCGCTCCTGAAAGATGTTTGACAGCCCTGTTGTCGCCTAGGTGTAAACTTTAACACTACACTCACATTTACATTTAGGGAGGCGATAATAGCCTCAATGTACTTTTCGCCTTAAAATAAATTTTAAAAAATAACACATTTTTCTATGTGAATGTTACATCAGTCTATCAATCATTGATGTTTTCATGTCAATCGATTACTTTTTTTTGTTTTCTTCCTTCGCTGCACTTAACATGGTCAGAGTGTCCAGTTATTGGTCAATGTGCTATGCCTCCGAACTTGTGCACCTCAAAATTGTGGGATCGAGACTGGAGTTACTGCTAAAAGTTTCCTTTGCTGTTAATGCTGCATGTGTGATATCTACTTTATAATGCCTTACTTAGCCCTATAGCTATATATATCCAACAAAAGCATCGGGCCAACTAACCAATGACAAAATATATGTATGCATTACATTGTACATTACATACATATATTCCCATATATGTATGCATTACAAAAACATTGTGACTTTTGTAGATCAGTTGTGCCTCTTCCTGTTTTCCTGTGACTTTATGCTATATTGTCTTTTCCATCCCTAGCCTTTTCATGAAGTCAAAGATTTGAAAATTTTAAGGTAAGTTAATCCCTCACTTCTAATTGGTAACTTCCCAGAATTCTAGCTCTTCTTTTGACTACAGCCTTGCAATCTACCATCAGGTAGTTAGGAGTTTCTTCTCCCTTTCCGCAATATCTGAAAATTGGATCTTCTACTATGCTAAGATTCCTAAGATGTCTCTTTAAGTGTGATATGCTATGTAATAAAAACTATCAGCAATCTTAGGTTATCTTTACTGAAGCCGATCTTTTCTTTGCTCCTGTCAAAGGAGCTCTTTCGTCTTTCTTGAACTTCCCTTATCTTCCCAAAGTGTAGACCTTCCAGCTTCTTTTTCTTCTAAGTTTGAAACTAGGTGGTCTAGTTGATAGCGTACTGGGCTTTCACCCCAAGGAACCGGGTTCGATTCCCAGCCAGGGCTTGGCATTTTCATATGCTATAAATCATCTCATTGTCTGCATTAGCCCAAGTGTGCACAACAGTCGGACATTAAAACACCAAAAAAAAATCCTCTAAGTTTAATCTTGAAGTAACTGTCTTCAAATCCGCAACAGTTCTGGTTCTATAAGTTGGATAGATGCTCTCTTCCTTGCCAGCTCATCTGCTTTTTCATTTCTCCAGGGGCTCTGTGTTCGATGCGGCTAAAGCACTGGTCAGTCTGCTGCGTCTCTGAACTACTCACCTTAAAATTCTTAGTTCTAACCACATTTGCTCCCGTTGCTTTTCCCTTACCGTTAATGCTGATCTCTCGTCCTCATTAGTCTAACTGGTATAAAATATGAACGTTAAACAAAAAAAATTCTCATTTCCCTCTACCCCAGCGTGTCCTGGTTAACCAGAGGCAGAGGAGAGTAGGTATCTATATACTTGCTCTGACTCGGTGCTTGATTGTCTGACGTGGTTGTGGTGCTCTTTCCCTTATATCACCTGTCAAGATTTCTGTGCACACATCTAACAATAGCATAAACATCCACCAGAAAGGTGGTGGAGTATTTGACCAGTACTCTCAAGTATTTTGTTTACAGCCTCAAATATTCCAATGTGCTCTCTTAGATGTTTTGGATCCTCTGTATACTGTATTATGGTGTCTTCTAATTGGTGATATTATGGATTTATCTCATTCACTTTTAGTACTAAACTCAGTGAGAAAGTTGTTCTCAGATTTATGTTGCTTAAAAAGTCCCTTGAACTTATCCCCCCCATTCCCTTGTCAAGCTGATACACTAAGCCCTTTACTGTTGCTTGTTAGTACAGACGCTATGGTAGCCCTTTTTCGTTTCTGTATCAGTATTGTAAGTTCTACAAACATCACATGCTGTTTGGAATACAAAATAGTACAGAAATTTTGTTGATCTGCAGCCTGGTTAATCTACTCCTGAATAGGCCTAACCGAGTGTATATACTATACAGATTCTTATTTCAATTTTACTCGTCAGTGGTCTATCCACTCACCTCGTAAAGGTTACCGCGGTTTCGAAACTATCGTTTCATCTTCAGGCCGTGATACAAAATGTTAAATCCCTCTGTCGAGGTTGTCACAAAGTCAAACAAAACATTAAAAACAAACATCATAAACACTTAGCACAATTACACGATTAAAATATTTACAATGAAATGGGCCAAGCGACACACACAACTTGTATGTCATTGCAGTTCGGAATGTAATGACGTAAGAGTCGCGTGTGTCACTTGGCCAAACCGAATTTCATCATAAATATTTTAATCGTGTAATTGTGCTCGGTGTTTGTGATGTATGTTTTAAATGTTTTGTTTGACTTTGTGACGACTTCGACAGAGGGATTTAACATTTTGTATCATGGCCTGAAGATGAAACGATAGAGTTTCAAAACCACCGTAGTCTCTACAAGATGAGTGGATAGACCACAGACGGAAAGAATAGGTCATGTCATAATCCTAATTACTTAAATGTGTGGTCCGGTGTCTATGTTACAATAATTCAATTTTACATTGATGAATTTTAGTTAGGTTTTGTGAACATTGAAAAATAATGTAATCCTAAAACTGGAATATTTAAAGTGTTTTGATTATGTTAAATATTTTTTGTCTGAATATTGCTTTTTAATAGTAGTAGTAGTAGTAGCCACAATTTTAAACTTTTGATCTATTTTATGTTACAAAGATAATTTGTTGTAAAGTACTGTCCACACACCAGATCTGCATACCTGTTAGTCACACAATAGGAATGAATATACTACTCATTTCAAACACATTTGAAGTATTAAAATATGGATCACCTGTAAAAATGAAAAATCAATGTCATGAGAATGTATAGTAGGCTGAGAGCTATTGGTCAGTACAGGTCTGCAAAGCTGGAGCATAAATTGGCTGGAGCAATTCAAGCTGCATGTTGAATTGGAAACAGTGCTTTGTGTTTAGGTAGTTTTTTTCTTGCTTAGTTTTTTTTTAATTGTATTCATAAATAAATTTGTCAACTTCCGATCATCTGCAGGTTACCAATTTGTTTTAGCTTATAAAAATATACAGTTTTATGTTTTAACAAACATAAAAAGCAGTTTTTGAATATAAAAACCATTAATGTAAGTGTCCAATAGGGTTACATTTCATGTACTCAGTAGGGTTGAATTTAGGTATGCACATGGGGTAGAGTAATATGTTGTTGTTCTCCCCACAAAGAAATATCCTTTTTTCCAATCCTCCCCTTGCCTACAATATTTCGAAAGAACACACTGGTTGTAGTGTTCTCTTGCCAGAAATTTGTCTTTTATAAAATAATGAGTTGGCATTCTAGTATTCATTTTTGTTTTTTTCTTAGTGTTGTGAGTTATGCATTAGGTATTAGGCAGTATTTTTGTTGATTATAGGTTGCTTTGAACATTATTCAAAGTGCAGCAACATGTTAGAGAGTTTAATCGAGTATCTAAAAAGTAAGATGGCGGCGACTCATAGACGAGCCTGTCCTGAGTTACGTAGATTAGAACACCAAATAAACATAAAACACTTATAGGTATTTTTTGCTAAATAATGAACTGTGTTTAGTTTTAAAAAAATTTGGGACAGATGCTAGGGCTTCACCATGATAAACTGCACCAAAAGCTGCCTTATATATAATTTTTAACTTTGTTAAACTAAAATTTACATTGAAATTTACAGTACGATAATGATCACCAACCACTGTCAAATTCATTTTCTTCATTTCAGTAGTCTTTTCAGATTTTTTTTAATGTTAATTTATACTGATTTTAATGCTGAATGCACCTTAATGCTATAAGATTCACCTTAATTTTTAAGCCATTTTTATTATTAGATCGGAAAGCCAGACTAATAAGAAATTCTTAGTTTATTTTTTTTCCATTACTAAGCTAGCTACTAACAAAAATATAGTACTTTTACCAATAACACAAAGCACTTTCAATTCAAGTTCACTATGCTGCAATGATGCATCATAGACAGTGTTCTGGGTTTGTGATGGCGGGGCAGGAGGGAGACAGTGTTAGCAAACTTGTGAATCCCCGCAACTCATGTTTTTAGCATCGGTGCACTGCTGCTGCCAATTGAATATAGTGTTGCCAGATAGAGACAGGTTTTTTACGGCATCGAATATATAGACCTTTTTAAGATTGGCAGGAATTTTAAATCAAATACTGGATAATTTTATATTAATTTCGAGAATATATGGCAGACCTGAATTTTGGTGGCAATTTTTTGAAGAAAAAAGTGTGTATAATACATATGGTTACAGAGTACATAAAATATGCTATTTAAAAATAAAATAAACAAAAGATAAAAAGTTATGATTTTTTTTAAGAATTAAAATGGTTACTATTTTCTACTTGTTGCATGGATTTTGTTGGCTAATTAACTTATCAAAGTTGCTATCAAATTTGATTTTTGTGTCAATTTTAAATCAAATCACAATAAAATCAAGAACATAATAGTGCTAAAACACACACACAAATTATTATATTAAAATTTTAAACAATTTTCAAAATGTCATGTGAACATATGGTCCCACACATTTCAAGGTCCCAGGCTTCCAATAGCTCCCCTTTTTTCAGAAATATTCTAAAAACTTTGCTTAAAAGCTGAGTACTATATTTACAGCAGTGTGGTAGTAATTTATAAAATGCACAATTTGTATGTCTACATAAATTCATTTTTATTTTCTTATTTTTTGTGGCCTGTTTGATTTTAATCTTCTGTTATATTTCTTTTGTAATTAGATGGTTTCATACTGAGTTCTGTTTTCATTGATAGTTTCATTGATTTCTGCATTTTTTTCAATATTATCAACAAAATTTGCTATTCGCAATGTTAAAGTCATCTAATTTTGAAGAAAATCGGGGGTTGACAGTATGACTATTCAATGCATGTAGTTATAATTGTTTAGATAACAATTGGTAATGGATTAAAAATCTGTTTCCATTTGAATTCTGAAGTTTTATTATTGATCTGTTATATTGAAGGCATACAGATAAGAAAATTCACCATTGTTGATTTTCCAAATATCCCAGTTGTCATGAATATTAGCAACTAAGTCACATCAGGCCAAGTTTAATACTGATGCTTGTGATGTTTTATAATTAATTAAGAGCATATTCAGAAAGATTAAATTGTTCACAATCTCTTACAAATGTTTGGTAAGTCAGACGTTTTGATTGTTTTAGACAATTCCCAGCCAAATGAAGAAATACAAAAATGAACCCTGACCGTCATCTGATTCATTGTTGTATTTTCAATAGAATGTAAAGTAATTATGAAAATTTTAATGCTGATTACGATCATGAATTTCAGTTTTTAAAACAGTGAAAGGCAAAAAAACTTACAAACTGGCTGTAATTTTGAAACCGATGAACAGATGTGAACTTGTCTAAGAATATGTGTACAAACGTCTTTTTCAAAAGTAATCTGGAAACAGGAAAAGTTACATCAAACGTAATAACTTGAACTGAATTAATAACATATTAAAAAACATGTTTTAGGGCGAGAAACATGCGAGGAGTACGAGCTATGTGGAATGAAGGCGAACCATTGACGTTCACGAAGAAATGGAATCCTTTCTCAAGCGACATCCCATGGAACACGTACACATCACACCCATTGCTTTGGCACAAAGGTAGATTAATTATAACACTGTACAAGGTGATTAAAACAAAACTGTGAATAATATTTGTATAAACAAGTAATAAGCATACATGAAATTTGAATTAATATGCTTCAAAGTACTGTCCTTGGTTAGCGATGCACTTATCATAATATTGATTCCATGATTGGAAGTATTTCTAGAAGGCTTCTTTTGGAAGGGTGTTCAGCTGCTCTATCGTGGTCATCTAATGTTGTTTTTTTTTTTTTTTTTTAAACTTTCGACTAATGTGCACACTTGGTCTAATGCAGACGATGGGATGATTTATAGCGTATGAAAATGCCAAGCCCTGGCTGGGAATCGAACCCAGGTCCTCGGAGTGAAACACCAGTACGCTATCAACTAGGTCACCGAGGCGGCTTTTTATTTTTGGGTTTGGGATGAGCAGGAAATTGCATGTGCTAAATACAGTGAGAAGGCAGATCAGAAGCAAGATGTAGCACAGCATGTTGTCATAATGAAAAGTAAGCCATTATCCCACTTTTCTGGTCCCTTTCTTCGTACATTGTTTCACAAAAAAAAAAACAATAAGCATGTTTAATGGCAAGGGAGGTAATGGTTTTCCATCGGAAACTGAATTTTCATCTCAGGGTTACACCTGACTTTCATCTCCAGTTATAGTTTTGGTCATGAAGTCTGGATCTGCATGAAGACATTCTTTCAATTCCGTGCAAAGTGACACATGATTTCCCTTCTATTAATAAGCCGAAAGTCTGTGAACAAATTTTGCACTTTCTTGTCTCATTTGTAAATTATTGGATAAAACGCTTTGCATGGATGCTTTGCCACTTTTTACCCAATTACTCGACACACAGTAAACACTGGCTCTGGAAGCTTGTTGACAAATTAGAACGTGTTCCGTAATAAAAATTTATTAACCATATTTTTTTTTATCACATCTTGTGATAATTAAATGCAGTTAGGACTAGAAAAGATGGATGTTTCTTTCTTTTTCTTTGATGTACAAAAATGCTTAGTTCTGCATGTTTTTATCCTTTATTTGTAAAAATATTTTAAAACAGGTAGATATACGAAAGTCACAAGATGTAATGTATTACCTAAATGTAAATTTGTTATGTTGTCATGCCTGTTATTGTTTTGAACTCGTGTCTCGCCTTTTATATGTTGCAGTGATAAATTTAGTATCCCTTCCATTGTGTTATTGTATACGATAGGTTTGATTGAATTGCCCTTTCTTTTTCCAAATATTTTAACAAACAAACTATGTTTAAACATAGTGACAGTAAATGGGATTGTGAATTTAAAAATGAAATCAGATTGAGATCTGGCACCAGTTTGCAATAACATGTATATTTCTGTTTTTAACATAAACAGATAAGATACTTAGAATATAATTGACCACATCAGTAGTCATGCTATGACAATTTTACAATGTCCCTTTGTTATAGAACAATTTAATTGGTCATGGATAACAATACTTATTACACAAATCCATTTTAGTTCAGCTACTTAGGACATACCCATTTAAAAACCGTATAATGTTTGTAATGGTCTATCCAATATGACATGAATAGTATAAATTTATTTTTAAATTCCCATTCTTAAAAAAATCATTTATAACCTTTATAGTTTTTTTATATTTGGATTTGACAAATATCTTAAACTTACTTAGCTCTGGTGGTTTTTGACTCGCCACAAGGTCCTCTGATTTAAATGCAATGAAGGATTACCAACTATTGAAACAAATTTGTATACACAACAGATAATGTATATTGAGATATTGTATAATCTTAACTACAATTATCTGTATAAAACACTAATAAATGTGCATAGGACACAATGATAGATTGTTTTTTTTTTAATACAACCAATTATGTGTACATATTGCACATTACCTAATATCATGCTGTCATACAGTACAAGGGTCTACTCAAAAGTTCAAGGAATGTTCCCGTAAAAATAAAGCTTACCATAACTCTTAGTTTACATCATCTACTTCAGAATAATCCCCTTGAAGTATGGATACAGTAGTAATTCGAGCATTTTTCAATGATTCCAAGTGTAAGTGTTTGAAGTGTCTGCTGCAATTCTGTCTGGATCTCCTCAATTGTGTCAAAGTGACCGTCCTTTCAATTTCAACTTTATTTTGGGAAACAGCAAAATATCTTAAAATGTTAGTTAAATTTTATTCATATATGAAGATTTATAACTTTTCTCAGAATACCAAACTTAAAACAAAAAAAATGTTGTTATTTTTCTTCTTTTTTTTGTTATTTTATGGCAAAAAGCACATTGAAGATATTATCGCCACCCTAAATGTAAGTATGAGTGTAAAGTGTTAAATTCACAAGTGTAGTGTTGTAAGTGTAAGTGTGTGTTAGACTCCGGTACCGTGAGAGATGTCTAAATCCTCTCAATAGATGCAGCTAGTCTACACCCCCTGCAGGGAATTATGGTTTTGGTGTGAATTGAAAATAAACTAAAATATTGATGATTTATTCTCGAATTGTAAATGTTTTTCTTTTTTTTTTGCACACTGAGTTAAGTAAAAAATTGTTTATTACAGTTTTTTTTCTTTTTTACTAATTATAATTAATAATTGGAAGCAACTGAATTTAGTTTCTAATCATTTTACAGAAGCTGATGACAAAGAACGCAGTATGTTTAATGTGGATGATTTTGCCTATCGCCTTGTACAAGCAGTTGAGAAAAGCGTCCGACCTACGCCTTGTAGTGTTCAACACAAACCTATTATTTTTGAAAATTATGTAGGCTTAAGTTCTTTAATTCATAATAAAAATTCTTTGGGCTTCTTCAAAATACGTGGCAAGTTCAGTTTTTAATAATATTAACATTTTTTTTTAATATGGTTACCAATATGTTATTGTTAAAATTGTTTTTTAATAATTTCTTGGATGCTAAATATGAGTTTATATATAGATATGATTGTTTTTTTTTTTTAATATTACTTTATATGTTATAATTGACTGATATTTATAGAGTGTTAATATTATCAATAATATATATTGAGGGTATTTTAGAGCTATTATTAACTTGTGTTTTGTTTTTGCTTAAATGTCAAAGTCTTGAGAACGTAATACAGGAAAATGCAACGATTGCACTTCCGATTCATAAGAGGTTATGATTGAACCTAACCTGTCCATACTAATAAATAACTGTCCTTTTTCTGAAGTTGTACTGATAAGCTTGTCACTGTTTGTTAATAAAATTGAGTTAAGACTTTAAAAACAAACCCTAGTATGATTATGACCACCCTTCCAAGAGTATACCTATAAAAATTGTAGTAATCTAATATTAAAAATATAAAGAAACTTTTACATATCAGTATTTTGAAAAGATAACTTATGTTATTAGAAAAGCTAGTAGAAATTCTATGTCTACTGCTCCAAATTACAAACAAGATTGATGCAGTATTACACCTACCATTCCAAACCACCTTTAACCAGTTTAATGTCATTAATACCTTCACTACTTACTAATGTATTGTAAAGATCTTGATAGCCTTTGACCTCCTTACAACTCCTTTCCGTTTCTCTGTTCACTACTACTATACTGTTACCGTCTTCCAGTCCACACATTTATCAGGCTCTTTTCTCTACAAGACCTAACCATGCCAACGGAACTGTATTAATCTCATTATATCATCCCTTTCCCCTGAGGTACATATCTTCAAAAAAATAATGTCTTCAGAAAAAAACTTTTATCGTCATCAGGGAGTAATTATGGACCCAGCACTGAAACTTGTAGAGAATAACTTTGCCAACAGGAAATGGAATTATTGTGTTGGTATTAATTGAGATTAAGTAGAGAAAGAAATACTTTTAGTTCAGTTGGTATAATAGCTACAATTTAAATTTGGACACGTTTTTAGCACTGTTAGTTTTTCCATGTGTTACTTGGATTACTCGTCATTTTTAGTATAATAACGTAAAGCCATAAAATCTTTAATAAGTAGTTGCATTGTCCTTATTGCTTAAATTTATTGCCTAGTATTAAACAACGATTGCACAAGTTATTAACTTGAATGTGTATACTTATATTTTAAATAATATAAAATAATTATTTTGTTGCATAAAAATGTTTAATTTTCAAATTTAATATTAATGCTTGCATAATTTATAAACATTATAATGTTCACCCTCTCATAACTGGCTTTCTGTTATTTGGACTTTCTAACAAGCCTAGGCGCTACTGTATAGAACAAATTTTGAATCAATTATTTAAAAGAAAAGAGTTGTAAAATGAATTTTTAGAAAAGTTAGTAAAGTGCAAGTGAAAGTAAGTATTTCAAGGGATGAAGAACAGTGAGAAGAGTTGCTTTTTATTGGCATCTGTGTACTATACCAGAAAAAGAAAATGGTCAGTTGAATCTATCTGCCATTATGAATTAGTTTGTGATTATCGTCTGTCATACTTAATCATGAAAGAAACTTATTCGGTATATAACTGTATATTCGTTACAGTTGGTGCAGTTAATCTGTGCTCGTGACCTTGCCAGAGCGCTCTTGCATTGTTTTGACTTTTTCTGGCCAATTTTTTAGATCTTGCAAGCACTTGAGTAAATCTTCAGCGAAATCAGTAATCTTTAAAAACCATTGGGATAACTACGTTTTTCAACATATCTGATCAGCATTCATTTCACCAAGACCTTTAAATCTCTGCAGAGTTAAACCCTTTTACCATAGCCCATTATTATTTTTGCCTGGAAATAGGTCAGGAGAGGAGAGTCTACCATCTTTTCTGATAACATTTGCCAATTTATGTTTGTAAAGCTAATCATTGTCCACATTTTCCTAAGACATCTCACTATAAACAGTAGCGGTAGAGCCGTTAGCCTACACTTAGTGTGTAACTTAGACAGAGTTAGGGAACAATTTCTACTATTCTTATTCCTAAAAGCATTGACTCCAGACGAGTCCAGGTAGATTTATTAATCATCGTTTACAATGTTTTTAGGCAAAGTGTAGTATAGCAGCAGGTGTAATCAAAGTGCACAACTATGCGATAGCATCAGTAATATACAATATGGCATTGGTGAATCACTACAATTCTAGGAGACATTTTTTAATAATTCAAGGTTATTTAGATATGTTCATGTATCTAGATTGTTCCTTACCTTTAGACCGGATATGAGAGGGTTTCAAGAGTTATAGCAATAGCTTTAAATTATTTTCTTTTAGAAATTTGTTATTTCTTATTGTATTGTTACAAGTTTATTATACACTGCTGGTGCATTTCACAAATGTAATTCCAAACAGATACCTCGCACACATGCCAAATATTGTATTAACATTATAAAAAGCAAAATATTTTATAGGTTTATTTATTCCATTATTGTAACATTATAGGTTTATTTATTCTATTAGTTATGTGAGTTGTATTATAAAACCTCACATTGCTTGCAAATAATTGTAAAATTAGCAATTATAGTGATAATTTTCACTGCACTCACTAATTTTAAAATGTTTATGCCACCAAATGCAGAGCGGAGTTGCCCTGAGTGGGTATTAAATTACTTTAATACCCTACGCATTCAAAACGTAACCTATTGTTTTTTATATAAGTTTGGTCACTGAAAGCATAATGGAGCTGAGCAGAGAATAGCTTCGACTCAGGGTTATACCTGTTTTGAAACTGACTCCGCTTCCCCCACTATATCGATCACGCTTTCAAACTTATTATTTCTTTTTACCTAGGTTATGGCTTTTAAATATAATAATTCCGCTGCAGTAATAGACCTAAATATTTAGATTTAGAAGGTAAAAATGTGTTCTATAAATAACTGAACTCTGCTTCTGGTGGCCATTCATTTTCATTCTGCTCCGCTTGCCTCAGCTCAGTACAACTGTGCTCCGCACTCGGTGGCTGCCCGGCCTTAATGAAAATAGAGAAGTTTACACAATAAATGTGGCAGTGAAATAGAACAATAATGTAAAAAACCATAAAAATCATCAGCAGTGTAAAATTCATCTTTTAGCTTTAAATTATTTAAATGGGGTTAGCTTTTTTCTGTTGGATGTTGGGTCTAGTCATAATCCACTGCTTGGTGGATAGATTAGTCATAATCATAAGCGTGTGCGTGTGTATGATAAAGTATTTGCAATTTTTGAGTGGATTGGGTAGATCACAGTTTTCATTCAGATCAGCTTAAATTCAATCCGAGAGAATAAAAGAGGATACTGTTGTTATAAATGAAGTTTATAATGTAGTAATCAATGTTGCAA
This sequence comes from Callitettix versicolor, assembly GCA_022606455.1. Classification (NCBI taxonomy): domain Eukaryota; kingdom Metazoa; phylum Arthropoda; class Insecta; order Hemiptera; family Cercopidae; genus Callitettix; species Callitettix versicolor. Next base: position 46,253,282 of record CM040190.1, on the reverse strand, counting down.
TAATCATTGTAAAATGTACTGGAATCACATCTGTTCTTTGGCATATTTCAGATACTACGAAGAACAAGGAAAGTTGTTCCTCTTTGGAACTGTTACATAATTAGTTATTTTTTAAAGAATAATCTAGCTATCCTGTCTTAACTCGTAATGTTCTAGATAGCAAAGGTTTTAATTTTAGCTTTGGCAAGAAAAGTAATTAGAAAAAAAGTGTCCCAAATAAAACGAATACTAGCAAATGAATTTCATATCTTTCTTTTTCTTCCTCCTTTTCAATAACAGTACACATGTATTTTACGAAAAGGTTTCTGTTGCTTTGGTTTCTGTAGTTGAAGGATACATGAAGGTTGTAACCGTTTTTAATATATTTGATATTAATATAAACGTTCTTAATAATTGTTGATATTTCTAGTTTTTAATAACAACCTGAAATTTATTATAGCCTATCAGCTGTTCAGTGAAATCAACTGATCATTATGAATTAATATAAAATAACTGATCTTTTACTATAACTACAGTAAATAATATCTTAAGCTAGATTCACATATTTATGATATTTTTAAACATATCTTCAAACTAATTATAAATTCAGCAAAGATATCGTTAACAAAAGTTTTGCTCTGTCGGTAACTCCCCGAGTTCCACACGTTTACTTTTTTGTTCCAAGTACAGTATTCAATACAAAGTTGTCAGTGTTACGGAAATCCTTGAAATATTGCGGGTAAAAGAGTTGAACAGATCAGTTTGATCACAGATATAGTACATTCCTAAAAGCTGGTTTGTTATGAAAATCTATTCTTTAGTTTTATTATAACTTAGTATATATTTTTTTTAGAACAGCTGAAAACAAGTTCTTTGTATTTTATTGTTTACTATACCAAAAAATCAGCTGTTCACAAGAGTGCAATTTAAAATCTACATATTTTTAAATGTAAATATAGTAATTATGCACTTATGAGTGCAATCAACTAATAGTACCTAAGAAAAATTTATATTTGTTGTTGACCAAATAATGAATAAATATTTAAACTATTCTAAATAGTCAAATGAAGACAGTGTTGTATTACAATATTTTTCCCTTAAAAAAAAGATATGTTTGAAACTAACTTGTGTGTTATAAAATAGTGAAGAAAAAACAAATGGAAATAACAGATCTACGTTCTTGTCATCAAATAAAAGACTGGAGGTTCATTCTTACAGGGAACCAGTTGTTGCTTTCAATTTTTTAGCATATTTTCATTGGAAAATGAGCTAGTTTTTGAGGGGTTCTTAAAATATGTGTGTGTTTGTTTGTGTATATGTATATATATATATTCAGCACGCTCATGTTTGTAATTTTAGTCTAGTTTGTTTCAAACTTTGCACAAAAATTGATCTTGGTAATAGCTTGCACATGTTCATTAATCAAGTAAATCTCTTTAATTATTCGAAATGGCGGCCATTTCATATCTTTAAATATTCATAATTTTTGTGTCTCAAACATTTTTTTAATTTTAGACATTTAGTTTCACAATGGTCTCAGTTAATTTTTGTACTTTCAATGCAGTTTGAAAGATTAATATGTGCAGATATAAATTATGGTTGTGATGATGAAACAGCAGTTTTAAAAAGAGAGTAAGATTAGAAAATCTTGGAAATTCTCTTCCATCATGCAAAAGAGAGCCGAGTGCTGCAGTTACTTCTTTTTTTTTAAAGTTTTGCACCATGAAGAAAAAAATACTCCATTGTAGTTATACCACTGATTCAACTTTGTTCTGAGCAAGGTTTTTCCTCAAATATAACTTTAATGTTGGCTTTGGTTGTTTTATGTGAACTTGCTAAAAAAATTGTACCATGAATTTATCTATGTTTTAATCAAAAGTGGATGGTAGCTGTATATATTGGCAAATATCTTTAATTTTATACCCTATATCAAATGTGTTTCTTCAATAAATATTTACTTTTGTAAACAATTTCTGTGTATTAAAACAATTATAATTCCAGAAACATTTCTTGTAATAAAATATATCCTTCAAAATTATTGTTAAATTTTTGATTAACCTCATATAGAAACTTATAATTGATAATTTTTCTTACCCTATTTACCTAATTAATTCTACACTGTTTCTAGTCATTCATAAATTGACCATATGTGATATTTTCCTTTCGTCCCTGATCCCTGATCACATTTGAATTAATAAAAGAAATGTTTCCCGTGTGTGTGTAATCTACAGCTATGGCACAGAAATTCGAAATTTTTAACATAGATGGAGAAGAAAGTCGACCACACATCAAAACCAAATTCTTATGTTACATTTTTGTATGTTAAATACTTACGTATGTTGTAAATTACGTCAGTTTACATAGAACATTTAGGGTGAAAGTGTTTGAATTATATTCAAAAATTGGTTTAATTTCTCAAAATCATTTTATCCAATTTTGTTCATATATATATTTGCAGATGACCTAGCCATACTCACAGATAATGAAACAACAGCGATTAAACAGATAGAAGTCCTAAAGGAATGTGGGGGGGGCGGTCTACAGATCTCGTTTCAAAAAACCGAATTCTTCTGTTCAAAATTAAATATTCAAGAACTAAACACAAAATATGGTAAGATAAACAGAGTCAAACACTTCAAATATCTGTGATAAATTCTTGAACCCACAGGTGGCGAGAAGGCTGCGCAAAGGGTTCGGCTACTGAGGGCTCTTGGTAAAACATGTGATATCTACAATAAGAGATGTATGTCGACACACACAAAAATCAGACACTACAACACAGTCATAAAACCGGAGGTATTATATGCAAGCAAGGCGCTAGCATTCCACACAAAAGCTGTCATGGAAGACATTTTGAAGGAAGAACGCAAAATCTTGAGGAAGATCCTTGGCCCGAGATTAACAGAAGATGGATACAAGTTGCACTCCCGGAAGACCACAGAGAAGATATCGAACCTGGCAGCAGATATCAGAAGAAGGAGGCTTCAATTCTATGGACACATCAGTAGACTCCCAACAACACGACTTGCCAACAGAATCCTTAAGTATATACAAAGAGTCAAATCAACAACGTCGTGGATCACACAAGTCAGAATAGTCCTACATGACGCAGAAATAGACTCAACAGACATTGAAGACAGGAACACATACAGGAGAAAGATGCTCGGTTGGAAGATCCCAGATAATGAAATCCTAAAGAGAGCAAGGGTAAAATGGACTGAGGAGCGGAGGAAGATCCATGGGGACAGGATGAGGGAGGTGTGGAGGATTAGAAGGAACAAGACATGAGTCAAGAGTGCTTTGCATGATCCAACAGGGTCTATAAGCTATTATATTATATTATATATATACGAACAATTAAATTTCCTATAATATGAAGAAACCTAGAAATTAAAGCAAGCAATTTACTGTAGAGAAAGCCAAACAAATTTGAATATTTAATAGACATATTTTATTTTAATTTGTTAAAAATTAACTAAAGCTAAAAACAATATTAATTTAATCCATAAAAATTATTGTAGTTCATACCATAGGCAGGTATTTGTACAGCATATTAAAAGTGTATGATTAAGTGTTACCAATGCCTTGAGTAACATTATAATTTTTTTAGCTGTTTTTGCCATATTTTTTTTTTTTTTTTTTTTTTTTTTTTTTTTGGCGAAAAACCAGCAAGGTCATCATTGCTGTTACACCAAAATTAGAATATAAAACAAAAAATGGGAGTGTTACCTAATTAGGTTAATAAAAAATCAATGTTTGTTTGGATTAAAGATTTATTATAGAGAAATTATTGTTTCCTTCAATCATAACTGAATTTGCAATTACATCATCCTCTACTTTCAGGCTCTCTCACCATACTGATAATGTGAATATAAGCAATAAACTAGTCAATCATATCTAGTTTATATCAATGTTTATGATAAATGTGTGTGCTGCTTTGTAAATGCTTTCTTAGGCTACAGCAGTAACAACGTTCAAGAAACAAGGAAAATCAAAAAAGTATCATTTTCATCCTCTGTTCCTCCACTTTTAATGAACATATTATTTTAAAATGTTTTTTTTTTTTACTTTTGGCACATCTTGTATAGATTAGATTAAAAACTAAAAGAAGGTATAATACAACTCCAGGCATTCCGATCTACAGACCTACTGTACAACTAAACCTCTTAAGTAATAGTCAGTAAATTGGTACCCTTATAAATTCTAATAATTCACTGACTAGGTCATACTCCTGAAGATCCCTAGGATCCTGGAAACCAAAAGACCTTAGCCTTCTGCTATTGTATAAATACAGTGAAAGGAATTGATAAAACAGAATATTGTTATTTTCTGTAATTTTGTTTATGTTTATTTTTCTTACAAAAATGATTGCTTGACACATTTCGTTTACATAACTATATGTATAATTATTTACCCATTTAACAAATTTAGAGTTTTTTCATAATTAATGAACTAAACTACAATTTTTTATTCTTTATCCAACCTGTAAGAATAAATTCGAAAATTAAACCGTGACCGCCGTCAAACGAATTTAAAAATTAATGATGCTGATTTGTGCAGGTTTTAACTGATATGTTAGAACCATAAAACATATAATGTGGTTTTACATAAATATATATATATATATATATATATATATATATATATATATATATATATATAACCTGGTTATTTTCAAAATTAGTTTATCTATGGTTCAGGGCAAATGCAGGTAAACAAATTATTATAACTGTAGATAGTTTCATACATTTTTTTCCAAATATTCTGGTTTGTTCTATTGGCTAACTTGTTTATTCTTAATATTCCATATTCCCTTTTACTTTTGAACAGAGTTTGAAATTTGTGTAATCGGTAATATGATAATCGTCTTTTAGTTTTATAATAATAACAGTACTTGTAATTTTTGGTAATCATATTTTTAATAAGTCGTATTTATTATCATTATATAAAGAGTGATATATTGGTGAAACATAATTTTAGACTTTTTAGGATTGCAATTTTTCTTTCCTTATAACCTATATGATAACTAAAAAGAAATCCAAAGGTAAATAATACAGGACTTTAATTAAAAGTGTGTAATTAAATGATTTCCAATATAAGTATTTGTTTAAAATTATATTGATGATTTTTTTTTAAACACGTGAAAATTAAGTTGGAAGTTTCTACTTTTGAAGGCTTTATTTTTAGCCAATGGTAGAAGTTGCCTTTAAAATAAGAAAATTACATTCCTATCTTTAAAATAATTAATTGTTATTACTTAGTTGCTAATACCATTATTTTTGACAGAAAAAATATTTTTGTTTAAAATAATTTTTAATTATTGTTCTTTTGAATGTATCTTATATATGTATATTTGAAAAATCTTTCATAATTGTGTTTTAAACTATTGTGTTGTAACAGAAAAGAAGTAATTTTAAATCACATAACTTATTTAAATAAATTGCTTACAATTCCAAACAGTTAATTCTGAACAGTTTATTTCTGATATTTTGAGGTTATGTTTATTGCTTGGCCTCTAGGCTTTTTTCTGGTCAGTATAGTGTGTTGAACATGGGTAGGATTGTACCCACATCGACTGTTGATTTTTGTTAGAAATTCACTTAAAATTTGACTGTCTATGGTAGACAGAGAGGCAAGACCTAGTATAAATAAACAATAGATGGTTTGGGTGGAAACTAACAGAGTTTGTGAAAAAGTCTATGGAGCGCAAAGGGTTATAGTTAGTTGTATTGGTTATTTAGCTTGAAAGCAATAAAAGATTATATTTGCAGTGTTTAAACCACTATATGTATAGATCTATTTTACTTAGGTCTAAAAGTAATGATTAGCTTTATCTTAAAAGCTAATCATTGATTAGCCTTGAAATGTAAACTTTAGTTAAAGAATTGCTTATATTCTACCTTAGAGGAAATAAATTTTTCCATACATTTTTTTATAATATTTTTATTATTATAGTATGTTTTCCATTTTTCAGTAGTACAAGTAATAACCAATAACCATAACCAAATACTATTACCAAAGAAGACAATTTAGTTTATTTTCTGAGATAGAATGTCAAATTCATCAATTCCTGTGAGAATCCAATGGCACATTCCTTCCAATCAGTATAATAATAGTGACACTGACTCAACTTTAAGCGATTTAGATGAATCTTCACAGTCAGTGTTAGAGGACAACAAAAGTGAAAAAGAAAAAAAAATTGAAGATTTTTCAGAATTGAAAGAAACGAAAATATTTCATAGTAGTTTTCAAAAACCTTATGTAAAAGCTAAAGATAAAACATGTGATATTATTTTAGGTCCTACATGTGGTAATGGTGAAAATAATACTTCCTTGACAGAAACGGGTGAGAGAAGTTGGAATGAAGAAGATGGGTTGGTTAAAGATAATAATGAAAGAACCCATGAAGAAATTCAAACACATGTGAAGATTGGTGCAAAACATTGTGTAGGTAAAAAAACCAAATCTGTACAAAATTTGAAGGAACTTGACTTTTGCTTAACGGAACTAGTGGGAGAAAAGTGGGACAAAGAAGAAAATTTTGAAACTAATACATGCTTAACAGAAATAATTGGCAGAAGTTGGAGTGAAGAAATTAAAGATATTGTAAAATGTAATAATGGAAAAACTAATAAGGTTGAACATAATGAAGATGATACAAAAATATGTACATCTATAAACAAGAACACAGTATGTAACAGATTTTTACAAAATAATAATGAAACTGAATTTTGTTTAACTGAAATTTTGGAAGAAAAATGGTGCAATGGGATTAATAAAGACGAATCTGTTTTGGGCGAACTCAGTCAGGAGGTAGTCAATAGCGTCAGCAGTTTATTATTCGATATTGACGAAGAAAAGACAAATGAGAAAATTGAAATCAATTATGTAAATGAAATAGAACAAAACAAAGATTGTGATAATAAATCGTTGAGCATAAATAATGAACTTTTGATTGATTGCTTTAAAAATGTTTCTACAGATATTTCTGAAAATGCAAACATACTAGAGGTAGACAGTAGTTCAGTGAATGATACATTGGAAGTAGACAACAATGCAATGGATGTTGAAAATGAGATTTTAGAAAGTTTTGTGCTAGATGATGATAATACAGGAGTGAATTTAACTGGAAAAAATGATGAATTGTTAGATTTAACTTTGAATTTACAAGATATTTGTACAGATAAAATAATTAATAATTATGATATATCTATTAGTCATACGGCAAATGTCAATATAAGAACCAGCTCAGTTCATATAAAAAATAACAGTAGGCATTATTTAAACAATCAGACTGTACAAAATCCACCAAAGAGACTTTTGAAACCTAAAGTTTTTCCAGAACCATTGTATTCCAAAATACACGGAGTTCCACCAAGAGAACCAGTGCCAAAGAGAAAGTGTAGTTTGAAAAATGAAAATATATTTAAAGCATATAGTAGGAACGGTAACAAAGGTAAGTGTTCAAACTTTATTAGAATATGTAGAAATTAGGTAAGAATTTTTTTTTTAATCTAGGCCACTGGTAACTGTTAAATGTAGCTTCTTGTGCTTATAAAATCATAAACAGACAATTTTTAGGAGTATTTCAAAACCAATATCAATCATTTTTTTAAATAATTTTGAAACTAAAACAATGCATCATTTTTTTATTGCCGGTCAAATTTTATTTATTTTATTTGTTTAAAAAATTATATTTTGTTATTTACAAATTGTATTTAAGGATTGTCATCAGAATGTTGAAAAAATGTATCAGTTTTACCACTGAATATCATTTAAGAAGATCAGTGTACTCCGAAATTCAAAAAAAGTCTTATTTGTTGTTGGTTAAATTTTTTTTGAAACATATTTATAAGGATAAAATAAAGTTTTGTTTTTTTTTAGTTTTATTATTTTCTTTTGTTCAGGTAAAGAAGAATATATATCTCCTGAGAGAAAAAAGAGAAAAGTAATTCCTAAATGTAATAAGAAAGTTGTTTTTCCTCAGTGCAGAAAAATTTCAGATAACAAAAAGAAAACAAAAGTGAAAAGAACAAAACTCAAGAAAATTGAGGTATTTCTTATCACATTCACATTATTGCATTTGTATTATTGGACACCCTAGCTATCATTATAATTTGATAATAATAAATAACACTGTATTATTATGTCTCTTGGTGGTCTAGTGGATAGCGTACTAGGCGTTCACCCCGAGGACCCGGGTTCGATTCCCGGCGAGGGCTTGGCATTTTCATACACTATAAATCATCCCATCCTCTGCATTAGCCCGTGTGCACAATAGTGGACATTAAACACCAAAAAAAAAGTGGTTTTCACTTCAAAGTTTTTCTTTTTATGTATGAGCACATTGTTGGATGTTAATCAACCAATTTTTATTGGAATATACTTTAATTTTTCAAAAAAAAGAATTTTAAGCTACTTTTTTATAATTTTTTTTCCAATGATGATGATTATTTTTTTTCTCTTTAATAATGTAGTATCTAAGAATGCAAACAATATTATGGGTTGCTATATCAAAAAAAATCCTGTCCGGGAGCTATAAGAAAAAATAAAAAATCAGCATAATTTCTCAAAATCAGGTTATCAGATTTTGATCATATATGAAGAAACTTTACTGGTTTGGGAGTAATTCATAAAACATTATAAAAAAACCCAGGTTGTTTTTTTTCCGATTTACTCTCAAAATGTGAATTTCTTTCATTTCGATTTAGTACACTGACTCGAGTTACAAAGCTTTATAATTGAGCTTTACAATTTTTTAAAATAAACAATTTAATGTATTAGTTTATATTTTTGTCAGTAACAAATTGCAATGCCGTTAAAACTAGTGGTGTATTTTTTTTCAGAATGTAGAGGTTTTTGTTACCATCGGCGTAAGGTTGGATGATATAAGGACCCGTATTACGAAGTGGATGAATGGAGAGACAGACACAGCTGTTAGCCGAATCGATGCGGTCAATATGTTGGACTATGTGAGAAATGTACAAATGGAAATTAAATCCATGTATCAGTGTAGAGGCAGGGTATGTGTAAGAATAATAATATATCAGGAAATGTGTGGCTGAAATTGTTCAGTTTGTACAATGCTTCAAGTTTTAGCTTCATTAAAATAATCGATCAAATGAATATTTTAGCCTATATGTTATTACCAAATTTCCATTAGAAAATGAGCTGTTATCAGAGCCAGGACCATGAAATATGTACATATCTTGATCTTTATTTCACATTTAGAAGAGTTAGAAACTTTGTATACATACTTATAGGTCAGCCTGTAAAAATAACAGGACAGTAGAAAAAACTGTGCAATTGAGAGGTAGAGTCCTCATTGTCGCACTACAACTCCCTCCTTTTCCTTCACTATATCATTGAGTAGTAAAAGTTTGTAAACTCAGATTGGCAGACGTCTGTGTTACTTGCTGCTGGAGGAAGCTAGGGGGGAATTCTCCATGCGTGAGAAATTCTTGAGAAGGCTATTTACTAAGTGACTGGACTATAGAAAATAGCCCTTTTCTATTTATAGAAAAGTCTCTAGCCTTTTCAAATAAATCATAAAATGTTGTCTAAACTTATACATTGTAATTACCAAGAAGTTGTTAATTAAAATAAAATTATCACATAACTTTAGTTGCTTGAATTCCCAAATGCTTCATTATTAACAATTTAAGTACAATTAATATTGATTTATTTGTTATTGTTTATACTTTGTCATAGATATAATCTTAGTTGAAAATTTACTTTCAAAGGAACAGCTGTGATGCAAAATAAGCTGTTTGGGTGTCAAACCCTTTATTATCATACTGTAACAATTTTTTCATGCATGTTGGACTTTGTGTTTCTTATATTTTATAGAGTAGCACTTTTTTATGTGACTTACTTACTTTATTATATGTGTGTTGCACCTTTTTGTTTTTATAATGTCGGTACAATTTACTTTTGGTAAAAACATAAACAACTTTGTTACTTACGCATATTAGAGCAATCAGGGTTTATTTTGATGTTTTTATTGCACAATACAAGAATGTTTGAATATTTAAACATTTTTTTCTTAATTTTAATCAACTTTGTTCTGTTCAAAATAATGGAATCTTTAAAAGACTTACGATTTTTTTTTAGAGAGAGAAGATTAGAGCTCAAATTGTATAATATTTATTTCATACTAACTTAGTCTTTTTATATACACATTCATTCTTTTTTATCATAAAGGTAGTATCATTAATATTTTTTTTCTAATATGTACAGAAGCCTGCACCAGCAAAAAAATTGATTGATGCTGCAGCCCTCTTAGAATTGCAAATCGGGAAGGCAATATCAGATGCTGATCTGCATTATAAAACTGAAAAATTGACAAGGTATAGCCAAATTTTATTAATTTAATTGAAAATTTCTATAATATGAGTATTTTTGGTTTACAAAAGATCTCCTGGTTTCTGAGAAACATTAATTTACTTTTAATAAATTTAACTTAACTTTTTGCACTCGGATGGCCAGTATTATGGCCTGCTCTCAGTCAGCTAGGAATACAGTATTTAAAGCATTGACAATCCTTAGAGGTCGGGTGGACAGCCTGCTGGCTGTTTACATTTCTCTGTCAATTTGGGCGGTATTGCGAACGTGTTGCACCAACAGCTTGTAGTAGTTTGATAGCAGAACTTGATAGTAGTTTTTCACTACTATCTAAAATTTTTGCATAAGGTACTTAATTAAAAAAAAAAAAATTAAGAGCTTTTAGAAAATACTTTTTTATTGATTAAAAAAAGGTAGAAAATATAATTTTTTTACTTACAAATGTTTTGGTTTAACTATAAAAATATTTTTATAATATTAAAATAATGTTATAGCTAAAATTAACACATTCAAAAATTTTTAACAAATAAATGTAACATTTTAATACAGTTCATAAATCATAGATCTTTTTTAATTTTACATATGCCATGTACTTTTTTTAAGTATATTTATTAATGATCACTGATTTGTTTGCAATATTGAATACTTAGGAATCACTACACATGAATAGACTGGCACTAGAAAGTTGAAAACAGCTGACACTGTATAGTCGAATTTGCCTCGTTCTAACAATACACAAAATGAAGATAAGGTGTGAATCACTTAGTTGAAGAATTTCCTGATAGGTTGCAGCACAATTCAAACATAATTAAACAACTAAATTAATATAAAAGCATAGCACTTTGTTTGACCAGCCCTGCTATCTCTAGTGGCAAGAGGTCCTGTATTTGATGCCAGGTGGTGTTTCAAAGTTACTCCGTGCTGTGAGATAGAATCAGAGAAGTGACAATTTTCAGTGGTTCTGGTTGCAAGGTCTAGAATTATAGCTAAAAAATTGTGAAGCCCTATCCTTTATTCTTTACTAAATAGCCGTTTAATAAGACAAAGCTCTAAATAGGGTTTTGCACAAAAATAATTGCATCTCCTAGGGAGAGATATTTTTATTTATTTTTTTTTAAGGCGAAAAGCACATTGAGGCTAATATCGCCTCTCAAAATTTAAGTGTGAGTGTAAAGTGTTAAAGTCATAAGTGTAGTGTTGTGTGTGTTAAACTCGGGTACCGTGAGGGACATCTAAATCCTCTCAGTAGATGCAGCTAGTCTGCACCTCCCTGCGGGGTCCTAGGGAGAGGAAATACATCATATTATGTATGATGTCTGAATTTTTGTTAACAGATCTTATTAATGTTATTTGTACCTTAGACTAGATTAGAATAAGAGATAATACAACCCCAGGCAGTGCAATAAATGAACTTATTGTGCAGGCAATTAAGCCTCTTGGGTTTTAATTTAGGGAAGGAGTGCCCTTAACAAGTTTTAGCAGTACACTGATTAGCTCATTTTGCTGGAGGCCTTCAGAGTCCTGGAAAACAAATACCCTTAGCATCCTGCTGGCAAGAGCCTCATAGATTATGTGCAGTCTCCTCTTATTTCCTGCATAACACATGGTTTCTCCGTGGTATTTCCTATCCTGTTCTTGTGTGCGCTCAGACCACAGTGCCCTTTAATGAGCCCCATGGTTTTCCTAAATTGTGCTCTTCCTAAGATGTCTGCTGTCCTTTTAAGTCCTTCTTGAAGAATCATTTGCACCTTACTAAACCTAGAAATTATAAATTAAATTTGATTAATTTTATTTTAACTTGTATAAATTCACATGTTTTTGTTTAGGTTACAATTGCTTAAGTACAAAAATAAAGATGAAACTGACAGCAATGAGTTCATGAAAGCTGATTCGGACAGTGATTCAGAGAGCTCGAATGATAAAAGCGATTATAGTAACAACAAAATTGAGTATGTATGTACGTTATGAATACATTTATTTGTTTTATTTATTTACTATGTAGGTTAACAGTAAATTGATTGAATTTGTGATCAATACATACTTTATCAAACAGTAAATAATATAAATTGTGTAGTGCCATTTTGTGTGTCTTCAGGCCTATTATAATCACATATTTATCTGGAGTGTGATTTACAAAAGGTCATCTATGCATGTTTCTGTCCTGTTGATCAGCTGGAACAGTTGTTTATATTTCTGTTAAATCTATCATGCCTATTGGTGACATACAACTTTAACCAACATTTAAAGTTGTTAACACTGGAGAGCCATGGTTATTTCAGATATGTAAATAATTTATTTAAAATGAACTTAATTGCTCCTTTACAGCCTACAATTTTTGAAATCTGATCTAAACATGCAGGGTTCAACATCTTACATTACAGCGTTGTAACTAAAAATTATTTCCAGTTTCTCTTACCCATGCTGCCTCTATTTATTATTTACTTTTAAAAATCTGTTCTTGGTATTCTTACACAGTAAAAAAAATGTTTCTTCAAACAAAAAAAACTAAATAGTTCTTAAAACATGAAAACATATGAGGTATAAACACATACAAATATTATCTCTAATTTGTAATTTATAGGTATACAAGGTGTACCTATTAAATATGAAGACTAATGCTTTAAAATATTTAATTTAATTCAAAAACATGCATCTTTTGTTCATTTGCAATGATCGGGATGGGTTGTTTTTAATGGTTTTCTGTTATTCATCTATTCAATTAACCGTCAACATGTCGGACCTGACTATGAGGTTTAATCGTAATTCACTGCACTTCAGACACAGAAAAATTTTAAGTGGTATTCATATTTTTTAAGAATAATATTTTGAAACCATTGTTCTGTAGAAGCATGATTTCACCTTCAAGAGAAGTGTGGAAGCATTGCTTCTGTCCCACTACACCCTAGGTTAATAAAATTGGCTATTTCAGTCATTGTTTACCATCTCGTGAATTGTTACAGGACAGAAAGAAATACTCAAAAGAAGCCAAATTACCATAAAAAAACAATCAGCCAACACGACAAACAAAGTTTAATTAATTCTTTAACCGAATTAACACTGAAAAAAACAGTGCACAATACAAACAAAACTATAAATTCTAATTTAAAATCAATTCTTAAGAACAAGTGTGAAAATACCTATAACAAAAGGAAACAATTGAATTTTTCAGATGATGTAGAATATTTTGAAATTTCACAAATACCGGTAAATAATATTGATGAAAATATTAACAATAAAATAGATATAAGTGGAGATATCGAAATGTTAGAAGACGAAACAGTGATGAGAAGTAAAAGCGATGATAATACATTGTGTGCGAGTTCAGCATTGTTGTGTAATAGAAACAGAAGTTTTAATAACATCGTTGTGGATAGTTCAAGAAGTGGGTGTAATCATTTTTCAGATAGTTTCACTGATACAAATACATCCAAAACAGATTCAGGAATATCACAAGTAAACCAGGAAGAATTTGAAAGTCAAAATTACTTCTCAAAAAATAGGCCAGAAGGAAATAAATCGTATTCTCATGGGAGTTCGAAAACAACACACTTATGCCAAAATAACTTAGTAGAATGTAATCACGAATCAGAGAGTACAACAGGTTCAGGAAAAATATATTTAAATCAAAATAAATCACCAGAATATTTGGAAAATCAAATAGAAATTGCCAAATTGTTTAATTCGAGAACAGAATCCATTGAAAGAGTGTTATCAGATTTAAGGCAAAATGTATCGCCTGTTACAGAACAACTTTGTATTACAAACAGTTTAAAACTGCCTTCTGAATCTAATATGGAAATATCTAATATAAAAAATGCTAACGGATCAAATGTTTTAAGTCATAGAACCGAAAATGCTTCAAAACCTGCAAGTATAGGTACAACAGATTCTAACCTAAGTAATCAAACTATTTCACAACAACCTACTTCATTAGAAAACAGATATAAAAATAGTACACATCCAGATTATTCAAAGCAGAATAAAAAAACAGTTTTGAACTTACCAAAACAAAAAACAGAAAACAACAGAATAATGGAATCTTTGAGTTCGGGAATCGATGTAAATACACCTAATTCAGATTTTTCCGTACCACAACCGATTAGTGTTGAGTCGTCAACATCTTTTTTCAGCGAGAAAGAAGATAATTGGCATGACATAACAATAATGGATGTGAAAGCAATTAGAATTAAGTCAGCGGCCGAGCTCCATTCAGTTAAAGATTTTAATTTTGAAGATTGGTTTTGATTTGTTTTTATCTGTGTAATTACAGAGATGATTATTTTATGTATGTATATGTGAAAACAGTAAAATATTTAAATTATTATTATTATTATTTGTTCTTAAAACTGAATTATTTACAGGGAAAATTTGTCACTAAATTATTATTAAAAATTAACAGTGCCATTAGTATAATAATTTTCTGTTTATAATCAATTTAAGTATTTCATTTAATATAAATAATTTATTTTTTATGTATATAAAGAACAAATATAATTGTAATAACTTTTAATAATAACATTTCAGGCCTCAAAAACTAATCACCTAAACTTTAAAATGATTAAAAATCCATGTAAATAATGATACAACTGGTAATTATTAGTTTATAATTGTCGATATGTATATAGAATCAGTAAATATTTCATCAGATGTGTTTATGTGAATTAGATCAGCCCATATTATATTATTAGTGGAGAATGGAATAACTAAGCCGCCGCCTCGGTGGCCTAGTTGATAGCGTACTAGGCTTTCACCCCGAGGACCTGGGTTCGATTCCCGGCCAAGGCTTGGCATTTTCATACGCTATAAATCACCCCATCGTCTGCATTAGCCAAAGTGTGCACAACAGTCAGATGTTAAACACCAAAAACAAAACAAAAAAATAACTAAGCCCTTTTTGGGTAATTTTTAATTTCAATTCTGGTATGATAGGACAAACTCAATTTTTATGACCAGTCGTGATTTGGTTTAAAAATTCCACTCCCTCATCATTTTACTGAGTAAAAAATGTCAAAGCACTGCCAAATCGCTGGAATTCGTGGACTTCATTAAGCTTTATTGGAACCCAGTGGGAACAGAGCTTGTGATAACTTAAACTGTCTGAAACAATCTAATGAAAAAGAATTTGTGAAACTTGCGGAAATTAATCAGAAATCATTGTTATTGTAAAGCGTCTGTTTTCACGAATGTTCTCTTTCAGTTTCCTTACCAAATCATCATTGAAAACAGAAGGCGGCCCACTCCGTGGACATTGGTTCAATAAACTTCCTAACCCACTTTCTCACCTTCCCATCACTCATTGGCTTAATGTTCAATGCATTAAAAAACTGAAGGACAGATTCTCACAGTTGGCGGGTTCATTAATTGTCTTAAATATCTTAAATGCACACAGAAAACTGGAAACACTTCACAAATCAATTGTAATGGTGTGAGTGAAGAGGCAGTGAACCTGGAAGACTAGTGCGCATATGCAGAGCAACGATAGCGCCATGCTGATGGCAGTAGAACAAAATATACTTACTTTTTTGACATGCCTTGATTATAATACAACAGAACTAAATACACACAATTCAGTGTTTCCCATAATCATAATTTGTCCTCTCTCGGTGATGAAGTTGACATCTCTGTAAGCATAGTAATGCATGATGATACTGCTTTGGTGGTAATAATTGCAACCAATAATTTTGTATTTATTTATCATTACATTTTAAATTTAAGACAATATTTTACTTAAACTGAAGAACCATATTACTACTTTATTGCAAGCTTATAAACAAATGATTGTCAGCTTAGGAAAAAATTAAATAAAGCAATTTGAAGTTAGTTCTGTTTAAGATAATAAAAACTTTACACATGCAAACCATCCTGAAATACAAATAATGGCTGAAATTGACAAAAAAAAAACGAGACTTTTTTTGTCCTAAACTGGAAAATTGACACTTTGGACAATGTTTTTATACAACAAAATCTGCTCAAATGTTTCAAAATGTTTAAGAAAAATCATAACTTTTACAATTAATTTTTTTTAATTCATAACTTTTTATGAAGCCCTTTTTGAAAATCTCATTTCATCATTATAATATTAATTTATGCACATTGTAACACCATTACAAAATCAGATTTAAAAGAAATACTTCTCATGGAAACAAAAAAAGTTATTAATCTATCTAATTCATATTATATTTCTGAAAGTTTGTGTGTTTGTTTGTTTGTTTGTTATTCAATCACACTTTAACCACTTGACCAATTGAGATGAAATTTGGTACGAATATGGTTTAAGTATCAGAGATACATATAGGCCTATTCCCGTTTTACAAAACGTCATTATACTACTTACCCAGCCCAAAATAATTATCAGTTTTTAGTTTTGTGTCATGTGTTAATTGTAGTTATTTACTGGACATGTGATTTAGTTACCTGAGATGAACATAGATTCAATCCTATTTTAATAATCTTAATCTGTGTTTTATTTATTGCAAAATTATTGTTTTTAATGTAACATTTTCACATTTTAGTTGAAATTTTTTTCAAAACTAACTTTAATTTGTTACTTTGTGTTGAATTTTCAATATTAAATGTAAAAAAATCCCTACACAGAGTGCCAATTGTAAGGTAGTATATATATTTGTGTAATTACATTACATGAAAAAATAGTAAATATGCAGTGTAGCATAACCTATATTTTTCGATATTTTTGTTACTAAAATGCTTTATTATGTGCCCAAGAGCAAGAATCCAAAATATGAAAGCACGAGAAGTACAATAAAATCTAAAATAAAAGTGACCAACATAACCTCAAAATTGGTACCAGGCGAAAATCAGTAACGTGTTGTAAATCGGTAAAACAATAAAAATACGACTAACGCGGGTTTTGGGTGATAAGAAACCAATTTTTTAAAAGAATTCTGCATAACCAAACTGACACGGTTGTTAGGCATAACAAGGTGATTCATGAAAAAACCTTTATATTTTTTTTTTAAAATAGCCTACTATATATCCTGACACGGTTGTTAGGCCTAAAACGGTGATGCGTGAAAAACCTTTACATTTTTTTTAAGAATACTAAATATCCCAACTGACACGGTTGTTAGGCCTAACACGGTGATGCGTGAAAAAACATTTATATTTTTTTAAAGACTACTACATATCCCAACTGACACGGTTGTTGGGCCTATCATGGTGATGGTGAAAAAAACCTTTATTTTTTTTAGAATACTACATAACCTAATTGACACAGTTGTTAGGCCTAACACTGTGATGTGTGAAAAACCTTTATATTTTTTTAAAGAATACTACATATCCTAACTGACATGGTTGTTAGGCCTAACACGGTGATGCTGAAAAACCTGTATAATGTTTTAAAGAATACTACATAACATAACTGATATGGATGTTGAGCCTATCACGGTGATGTGTGAAAACTTTTATATTTTTTAAAAGAATACTACATATCCTAACTGATACGATTGTTAGGCCTATTACGGTGATATGTAAAAAAACCTTTACTTTTTTATTATATAACCTAATTGACACGGCTGTTAGGCTAACACGGTGATGCATGAAAAACCTTTATATTTTTGTTAAAAATACTACATATCCTAACTGACACGGTTGTTGGGCCTATCACGGTAATGTGTGAAAAAAAACCTTAATTTTTTTTAAATAGTACTGAAAACCTTAACTGACACGGTTGTTAGGTCTACCATGGTAATGCGTGAAAAATACTTTATAGTTTTTTAAAAGAATACTCCATAAGCTAACTAACATGGTTGTTATGCCTAACATGGTGATCCATTAAAAAAACCTTTATTAATTTTTTTTAAATAGTACTTATAACCTAACTGACA
This sequence comes from Callitettix versicolor, assembly GCA_022606455.1. Lineage (NCBI taxonomy): Eukaryota > Metazoa > Arthropoda > Insecta > Hemiptera > Cercopidae > Callitettix > Callitettix versicolor. The sequence goes on along the minus strand of CM040190.1, from coordinate 46,235,115 downwards.
CAGTTGTTGGGTCTAATAAAGTGATGCATGAAAAAAACCATTATATTTTTTTTAAAGAGTAACTTAACTAACACGGTTGTTAGGTCTAACACAGTGATGCGTGAAAAAAACCTTTATATTTTTTTAAAGAATACGACATATCCTGACACTGTTGTTGGACCTACACGATGATGTGTGAAAAAACCTTTATATTTTTTTTAAGAATTCTACATATACTGACAATATGTAGAATACAACTGAATACAAAGAATACAACTGACACGGTTGTTAGGCCTAACATGGTGATGCGTGAAAAAACCTTTATATTTTTTTAAAGAATACTAGGCTACATATCCTAACTGACACGGTGGTGCGTAAAAACCTTTATATTTTTTAAAGAATACCACATATCCTAACTGATATGGTTGTTGGGCCTATTATGGCGATGTGTGAAAAAAAAACCGTTATTTTTTTTTAAAGAGTACTTCAAACCTTAACTGACACGGTTGTTAAGTCTAACATGGTGATGCGTGAAAAAACTGTTATTTTTTTAAAGAGTACTCCAAACCTTAACTGACACGTTTGTTAGGCCATGGTGATGCGTGAAAAATCTTTATATTTTTTTTAAAGAATACTGCATAAGTTAACTAACATGGTTGTTAAGCCTAACGCGGTGATGCATTAAAAAACACCTTTATTTATTTTTTAAAAAATAGTACTCCAGAACCTAACTGACACTGTTGTTGGGCCTAATACGGTGAAGCAGGAAAAAAGCCTTAATTTTTTTTAAAGAGTACTCCATAACTTAACTAACACGGTGGTGCGTTAAAAAAACCTTTATTTAAAAAAGAAATACACCATAACCTAACTGACACGGTTGTTGGTCCTAACACGGTGATGCTTGATCTTTAATGTATATTACGATTGCGGGAAAAGCCATGACGGGTAACAGGTAATCATATTATATTTCTGAAAGTTTGTTTTTGTTTATTTGTTTGTTATTCAATCACACTTTAACTACTGGACCAATTGAGATTAAATTTGGTATGAACACGGTTTAGGTACCTGAGATAAACACAATACTATTCCAGTTTAATTGAATAATAGTGACTTTTTAATAATACTGTATTTTATTAAAATATGACAGGACCCTGTTTTAGAGTATCGAGTAGCAAAAATGTATATTTCTTGGCCGAAAACCATAAATCGTATAATATTGTAAATAGAAATATATTAAAATGAAATGATCTATTCTGATTTTGAAAATCGACTATAAATTTTATAGCCTACATTATAATTGCAGGCAAAGCCGCAACGGGTAACAGCTAGTTTTATAATAAAAAAGGTAAATTTTCATATTTTTCATATATTTTCATATTTGATAAATTCAAAATTGTCCAGACTGTCTTAAAATTTATTACTCTTTTTGAAAATCTGGATCAAAAACTTTCACTTATAAAAATGTCTATATATTTAATATTATTAAATTTTGAAAATTTCCTTCCATCATAACAGTTATTTGTTTTTATTGCAGAAAATTTGTATAAAAGTAATCGATACATAGACTCTTTCATAGTATATGTGTTTATAGTAAAGATCAAAGTTATTAATTATACAGTTGAAAATACAATTTTAAAAGTTAAAATCATGCTAATGTTGTATTGTAAAAAAGAAATCACATTATTTTTAGTTTTCAAACAGCTTTTAATGGCAAAAATTATAGATACAAAGCATAATAACATTGCATGCTGGTGAAACAATGATTAATCAATGGGGAATATGATTGTGTGTTGTCAGTGTCAGGGGAGGGGAAATTGATTTTTGTTGTGCCTGTTACGGGCAGGTAAAGGACATCACGCCTACTATTCAACTATACTAGTAGTACAGCAAAGTGTCAACAGATTGTTGAACTGTTCAAAATGTAAGAACAGGGTATGTTTGAGGTGTGTGGGTTTTTAATAGTTTAGTTTAAAGTGCTTTTTTTTAACAACATTCAAGAGATGTTTATGAACTCAAAGATTGTTTATTAAAAAATGTATTACACAAACATAAAAGTACAAATTATATTTTGTGAAAATCTTTTATTATCATTGCGTAAAAGTGTTTCAACATTTTAAAGTAGTTAAATTTTACAAATAGAAGAATGGTTTTCAAAGTATTTAGGGTCATGCTACACAGTTTTCAAGAAATCTGTGCAATACTATCGTCAAGAAAATCAAACACTTCCGAACCAAAAATAAATACAAAACAGAAGTTTGTAAATTTCAGACAAATTAGTCAAACACAAATGACCAGTGAAAATTTGTTAAAACCGAAACAGAAAATTGAAATTGATAAAACTCAAGATGAAGTTTTACAGATTTTAAACAATGATATTAAATCTAAAATGAAAGAATCAAGTTTTTCACCGTACCGACCACTTCCGGAAATCGGTGATAGTTCAGTAAAACCGGTTAAACCAAAAATAACTAGACAGCTGACTTATACTGTTTTAAATCCAGTTTTTGTTAAAGGGCCAATAGATTTTGATTCATATAATTTCCAAAATAAAGAAAGACAGAAAAAGCTTCGTGTATCAAATACGAAGGATTTACATCAAAATAAAGGAAATCGAGTGTTTTCAAAAAAAGTACGTGATAAAATTAAAGTTAGCAAAGAAGTTATAGAAGCGGCTGAAAAGTTGAACATCAGTGATGAAAGTGGTAAAAGACAAGCATTTTGGATTGAATTTTAATTGCGAGTTTGTTTTTGTAATTTAAAATACTTAATATATTTTTTTAAGGAAAGTTGTAGCAGTTTTTTATTTAGTTCCTTTAGGATTATTGCAAATATATTCTGGAGCAAGCAGAGGAAAACGTTTTACCAAAATTATTGGGGAAAATATAATGTAAGCACAAAATTTTATTATCAAGTAATAATCTCCTCACAGTTATGTATGGCATATATTATAGTACGATATTATTGGATGGGGATCTGCAATAAAAGCACACAAATAAATTAACAATAATTCATAATAAAATTTTAAAAATATTAGGATCAAACAAAGTTACCTTTAAATGTAAGGGAAAAGTATGTCCTAGAATGTATAAACTATCATTATATAGACCTGAAACATAAGTTTACTGAAATAGATAAGAATACTAGATTCAGTGTCTTGTCGTTACCAAAAGTACAAAAGGAAATTGGATGCAGATCACATAGTTACACCACAACTTTTTATTATAATAAGTTGAACAGAACTCATAAATAGATACAGCTTAAAAAATTTTTTTAAATACTAAAAACTGCAGTCATTAACTTTAAAATAAAAGATACATTATTTGTGTAAAAATTATGTAAAATCATGCTAAAATTGATAAAAAAAATAATAAATGTTCTTTCAAATATATTATTAGTTAAGTTTCATAAATATAAGTTAGTTTTAAGCTATAATTATCCAAATTGTTTGTATAACCAGTCTGCGTACAGATGGTTTACCATCTCTGCAGCGGATTGCAGTGTTATACTTATGTTGCTACAATTCTGCATTTCTAAACTGGTTAAATAAATAAATAAATTTTCAAGTATGGTAAAATCTAAATTTAAATGTGTAATACTGACCAAAAATGTGTATTGTATTATATTAAATTTAACATGTAAATCTACTATGGATTGCTTTTGAAATTTCAGTAAGTAAAACATATTGACAAATGGAGTCAATAATTACACTCGTATATGTTTTCATTTTAATTAAAAATGAATTAATGGACTCAGAATCATGAAACAAGCATTGATCATAACTTCTAAAATATATTTTGAGGTATCATTGAATTTTTTATTTATTCATCGTTCACAATTTCAATTGTTGACCAATAAAATCAATGGTTCCATTGTTTCTTATTTACATTTGCCCTTTGGGTTGGGTATTTGCAAGCTATGTTTTTTTCTTCTTTGTGACCTATTGTTTTGCTAATTACATGTAAGTTTTAGATTTGCATTAATCTTGAATCATTCCTGTTTTTAATTTTCTAACAAACCAATGTGTTTGTTCTAGTTTTTAAGTTTTTGGTTATGTATTTGAGAACAATACTCCTAAAACATCATGTAATGTTCTTTTTACAAAAAATATGCTAGGTTCTACCACGGTATATAGATACACGGTAGGGGCCACAGTGGATGTGCGCAGTAGACTACCGCGCGCGTGACGTCACTGAATCTTCACTGCTACATTCTGTAATTTCCCGTTTAACAATGCGGTGTTCTGTAAATGTAGTTGGAGATTCGGTGTGTTTATGTGAGTGTTTGTTTTAAGTAAAAGGTCTTTTTTGTATAAATAAAAGGTGATAATTGTGTTTTGTAGTCGAGGTTTAATAAGTGTAAGAAAAGATTTAATTAGCCTATGTTTTGAATCCTAAAAAATACATAATTTGTTTTGTTTGCTGTTGTATAATAGGCATAACAATGCCTAATTGCGCTATTGCCAATTGCTATAATAGTGATAAGAATTGTAAAGGGAAAGGAACTACATTTCACAAAATTCCAAAAGACAAAGGCCTGAGAAAAACGTGGGTTCATGCGTGTAAACGAGCAGATCATTTTAATTTTGATAATGTTAAAGTCTGTTCACTTCATTTTAATGACGATGATTTCGAAAGGGATTTTAAATCCAAATTACTAAATACGAAACCTAAAAAACAGCTGAAATCCAGTGTCATTCCACGTTTTAACATTCCCACCATTGAAAATAATTTATCAATTCTGAACGAGCTGCAAGGATTAAAAAACGTGAAAACCAAGAAACATTAAAAAAACTTATTGACGAGTCCGATGGAAATCTACCAGGTAAATCACCTGTAAATGGAATGACGGTGCAATTGTAACGTGTAATTCTGTAAATGAAACCCACCCTTCCTTAGTCAGTAATTTTAATACAAATATCGTTGTAAATAATGCCTCTGTAGAGGAAATGAAATGTTTAAGAAATGAAAATTTACTTTTTAAGGAACAAATTCAACTTGCATTACAAGAACTGGCCTCGGTTAAAAATAAAAATGTAGCTTTACAAAGCAATGTTACTAAGTTTAAGAATATTTTTTCTGATAATATGTGTTGAAACATAAGTTCTAAGAAATACGTATGTTTTATTTTACTGTTTGCATAATAGGTATACGCCTATTTGCTATTTAATTTGTTTTTAATTTTTTATTTGAGATATGCGTTTTCACAGTCAACCACATAATTATCACGAAAATCCGCAGATACGTAATTCATAGTGTGATGTGCTTTTAAATTTCAAACAAAAAATAACCTGGAATTTTTCAAGCTATAATTTACTTTACTTTAATATTATGTAATATTGTATAAAATAAAAAGTTTCTGTTTTGACAATGAGCGAATTCAGTAAGTAAAGTAATTAACAGCGATATTAATGTTAGATATAAGGAATTATTATTGTAATTACTGTAATACAGATACTATCACTAACATTACAAACTGTTTTCTACTGAACACTACAACAGCTAGATTCGATCAGGGATTCGATGACGTACTTCAGCCGGCAAGTGGTGGGGGGGGGTACATGCGCTTGGCCCCTACCGTGTATCTATATACCGTGGGTTCTACTACTAGATCATATAAGTAAATTTTTTATTTAAAACTGATGCTCTTTTGCAGTAATATAGAGCATATTTTTGACAAATTCCCTGACCACTGGAATTGTGAATACTATGATTTGCGGAAAACTTCAATACGGACCTTAACCTACATGTTTCTATGTATTATAAAGGTATATTTGAATTTTTAAATTCCAACTTATATTTTCCAATATGGCAACCAAGTTTGATTTTTTTATGTATAAACTGCTACTGTTCTAACTATATATATATATCAGGACTGCTGGTGATGTTGGATTTTGTCGCATGATGTGAGTACACAAATTTATATTGGTAGTTATAGTAAAAGATCAGTTGTTTTATATTAATTCGTAATGATCAGTTGATTTTACTGAACAGCTGATACGCTATAATTAGTTTTAAGTTATGTTGTTAAAAACTAGCTATGTTAATTTGTTGTGTTTTCAAACAAATTATCATAATTAAAAGAAAAAACATCAATCAAAAGCTTGTTTGTATTAACTCAGCAGTTTGTACTTTATGTAGCACAGCACAATATTATCTCTATAGTTACACATCTGCTTAGAAATAATTTAAAGAAAATGAAAACACTCTTATAATATGTTCACTCCTTTCTACAAAACCTAAACTGTTATGATTTTTTATGATAAACTAAACCATTTTTCATTTTGTAAATTAGATCGTTGTTCCATATGACTGTTGTCCAGGTCAATCGTTAACCGGGTATCACTGTAAGGCTTTTTTATCTGTCTAATCAATTAACTATCACAGTCCTGGTCCTGAACACAGGTAATTAGTCGAAGTTTCATTGTACATCACTTTATTATGCAGGAAAAAATAAAGTAAGATCCCTCATTTGAAGTTTTCTGTAAATTTTATAGTTCTTAAGATCCCAATGGCGGCCTTGTTTAAAAAAAGTGACCGGTATATCTAACAGTCCAGTGCGTATTAAATCACCAATCTGCTGTGTCTCCAAACTTGTACTCATCAAGATCGTATGTCTGAGGCTGGAATTAAGGTTTTGAGACAGTTACCCCTGCCGTTAATACCGATGATTCATCCTCTCATCAGTCTAACTAGCATAAAAAACTTAAAAAAGTCACTTTACTTATACAGCTGACACTGAAATTTGAGAATTTAATAATACACATGACTCACGGATATGCCACTGTGAAAGAGGATGAAGTAATCACAATTAAGAATTAAAGTTGTACATAACAAACAATAAAAATAATATTTTTTTACTCTTTATTTTCATAAAAAAATTACAATTTTGTATTTCTACAAACAATAAAAAAATTACAAATAATTTATTACATTATACACACAATACTATAGATTAATGTATAATCTTTTACAGTCTTATTCATGAAATTTATTTCCTATTTTCTGGCAATATTCAGTATCTGTTTCAAACTTTTCAACTATATTACAATTTTGTTCATAACATTTTGAGGAGATTAGTTAACCCACTAAAGTGTACAACCAAAACTTAGTGATTTGTCACCATTACTTCATCTTAACGGTAACTACGAGTTAAAATAATCACGTTCGCTTCAGTACTGCCCAGTAAAATAACTGAACTACTGAAGAACCATTGTAAAATATGTTTTGACTGTTAATCTTCACAAAAAATAAAATTAATATTAACTCTTTGCAGTTGTGTACTATATTTTAGGTCACCACCATTTCATAATCAGTCTATGTTTTATTACGTCTATGTTTTAACTCTTTGTATGACTGCAAAGAGTTAAAAATAATATAGTACTAACTCCATATAATACCAATGGATAACAATTACTATTTCTATTGGAAATATGTGTTTTTTTTTAATTCATAAGTATACACAATACTTTTTAGTGTGATACAGTCTATAAATAATTCTAAAATTATGAAATGGTGCTATGTAATATTTATTTTTCTACAAAAAAATAATAATAAATTTAAATTATACAAATTTTTTTTGAAATACTATAAATTATTTATCACTGCAAATACAGCCAGCATAGTCACTTAATGTTACGACTGAACACTGTTGGCCATTTTGAATCTATTCCCCATAAATCAATGTTAGTTAACGATACTGATTTCTCCACTATTTGTTAACATGAAATTATGTTTGATATCTTATTTTAAGATTTTATATGTGGAAATGTGGTCTGGTTTTTATATTATGTATATTTTTTTGTTTATAATGATCTTTAAAAGCAAAAAATATTTAAGAAATTTTAAAAACATGATCACACTGTCACTTTAAGACATTTAAAATGAGATGTCTACCATAATTTTAACTTAATGAATAATGTGTATCGTTATATAAAATTAGCTTTTGAATAGATTCAAAAATGGCAGACAGGGTCTACAGACACTCAAGAACATCATTCTGCAGATACATACATAAAACTAAAAAAACTACTTACATAAAAAAATTCTTTTTTTCACTCCACTCATACCACAAATTGATGTACAAATGAATTCCAATAACTTTTAATTAATTAAATATTCTGTTCATCATGGATCGTGGAATTCTTCTTCTCTACCACTATACACAATTTAACTTTAAAACAAAATTCTTCTCTTGACTGCACACCACAACTTTTACTGAACAATCATACTATTAGCTGCAGCCGCCAGAGCTATTTCAGCTTTAAATTTGGAAATTGTTTCTTCTGCGAGTTTTAACCTATCCCTGAGTTCTACGATTTCAGAACGAATTTTGTTCTCCGCTGCTATGATGTTAGCCAGCGTTTTTTCTTTCTTTTCTTCGACTGTAAAGATGGGACGTTTATTAAAATTATGTTATAATAAACTTAATTTATCTATGGTTGTAAACAATCACTTAAAAACTTGAAATAAGGACTTCATTGCATTAAGTAAAAAAAATAGAAAATTTTTAAAACCGTGTTTTTTTCAATTAAAATATAGGCTAAAATTTTCGGTGGCAAAATTTAGATATTAACCAAACCATTAGAATTTATCTTCTTCTTGCACATCCAAAATTTGAACGAATTCTGTCAAACCAAATTGTAAAGTAGGATGATTGATAAATTTGATAAAATTCAATTTATCAAACCACCAATGCGGCACGATATTATGAGACCTTACGAAACCTATGGTGTACAAATCAAATCAAAAAGAGAGATATGCCCAGCAAAGGAATTGTGTTCCTTCATGAAAATGCTCAGCCCTATGCTGCTGATAACACTCATGCTCTTATTCGACAGTTCTGTTGAGTTCAGTTTCAACACTCACTGTACAACTCTGACCTGGCGTCAATTGACTACCTGTTCTTGCACATGAAGCATGAGTTTAGTGGTAAGCACTTTCAAACTGACAACAATGTGAAACACACTGTATAGCTATGGCTGTCATAATTAGCAAGATCATTCTCTGAAGGCCTGGATAAGTTGGAAAAGGCCTATGATCAGTAACAGAACATTGGTGGAAACTATGTAGAAAAGTATTTTAATGTATCCTCTTCCATATCAAATATTTTTTTTTTAAAGTTTCACAATTTTTTTGAAACAGTAGTTTTTGGGACACGTTAGTAGTATAATGTTTCAGAAATATTGGTAGGTAGCACTTGCTCAAATTCAAAATAATTAAAGTAACATGTTTTCTTAGCATAAAAATATCTATAGGTTAGATAAATTGAAAGTACTCACAATCAGTCTCATGTTTCCAATGGCCTACAGTGAGTGGGTGAGTATTAATAAGGAGATGTTGCAAGTAAGCTGTCGGGTCGAGGAACACCATCTCTTCATAGAACTCAGAGACCAACGGTTTTTTACCTAGAGCCATATCTGCTCCAGATTGGAATAGTTTTAAAATATGATACAAGGTTACCTGCCACATAAAAAAAGTATAAATATTATCCAATTATGGTATATGATTATTGTTCAGTTATTACAATTTAAGACTCATTTCTAAAAAAACAATTATAGAAGTATTAAAACTCAAATAATAGGCTAAATTATTATTATTATTATTATTATTATTATTAAATTATAATTACTGTTTATTTGGGCATTTTCCGCCATTTTTGTACATAAAAACAACAAACTAAGTTTTGAAAATATGGATCAAATCAATATTTATTTCAATCTCTCTATACAGTTATGTAGTTACTCTCCTCAAACGGTGATGATCCTATTTTGAAAAGCTCATAACTCTTACAATTATTTATTTAAATACTACCAACGCTTACAAAATAAGAAATTATACTTACAGGGCGCTCATTTGGATCATGAAAATAAATTTTAATAACTATTTCAAATTCACCCCATCCTGTTTCAGTTACTTCGTATGGAGGTTTCGTTACAACTCTGTTAGGACTAGTGTAACTCTCGTGCAACTTAAAGTGTACTTTTTTCACAAAAGTTGACATATCTTCATTTTTATATGGTTTTACATAAACTGTCCATTGATGAGTATGTCCATCTTCTTTCCTCTTTTCACCAAAATAACGAGCTATATTTCCATAAACTATAGGCTTCACAATTGTCACACCCTAAGCAAAACATCTGAATTATAAACAGCTGCAATAATACCACAGTCTTATAAAATCATATACTCAAATAGATATTATTTTCTTCTGAAACAAAGCAATCTAATAACTGTATAATTAATATGACACTGCTTAATTTTTTAATTTTTTTTCAAAACGCATTTACCTAAAGTAACCTAACCAATACAATTATTACTGACCTAGTTAGCATTCCAACACTGGATGTAATACTTAACTAATGTTTGTAGGGATATTAAAAAAGCAAAACTGTGTTTATTGCGGAGTGATACTTTCCACTTACCACAGATTTATCCATGCTCCATTCAAAATAGTTTAACTGGTAATGATGTCAAAATATTCCATTAAAAATCTCAAAATTTTTAACTTAATCATTCCTCAGATGTATATTACTTAATTTCATCATAAAATACAATAAAAATAATATATAATTACATGATAATAAATAGTACCATATTAATAACATAAATACTATGCAATTTTAATAGAAAAAATATTGGTAAAAATGTACTTTCATTTTGTCAATTTTAGTAATTTTTGAAACCAAAATGCTTTATTATTTGTCCAATATTAATAATCCAATATATAAAAGTGTGAAAACAAGAAAGAGGTAGAAAAAAATTGAAAATAAAAGTGACATATATTATCTTAAAATTACTACTGCACGAAAGTAGTTAACATGTTTTTCATAGTTAAAACGTAATTAAATGTGTTAACAAAAAAACTTGAGAACATAACTTAACCATTACATAAGTAATGGTTATGGTGAAAATCCTATTACTATTTTATGACAAAATATAGCCTTTTACTTGCGATGTACATACATACACCAACTGCAATGAAACGTTAATGTTCCATAATGCGTTTGAGCAGTACCTCGGTGTGTGACGTTGGCATCTAGCTTCAAAGTAAACAACAATGACGTCACAATAAAGTTTCATTAAAAATGGTTCAAAATTGTAACTTCTCATAATAATCTTATGCTGGTGAATATCTCTTAATTCAATAATAAAGTGCATAACACACAAGAAATTGCAGAAATCATTACTTTAGTAAAACTAGTGAAAATCCAGAAATACCTAAATATGCTTAAATAGCTTAATCATTATTTTGTAATGTTGAATGCCATTGTTTTGCACTTCTCAAATATCTGCATTACATTTGACTGCAAAATTACTACACAACTACAAAAATAACTTGTACACTACTATAAACAACTGGTACAGGTTAGGCAGGGTTATTAGGGTAACAGGTTATTTGGTATAGGCTATTTTCATAAACATCCAAATTTAATTCTGGTTCATAGTTTATTAAATTTATATCAATAATAAAATTCATAAAAACTAACCTTTAATCTACCTCCTGAATCTGGACCATAGTCAGAAAGTGCTGTCATCATTATTCACTAGAAAACATAAAAATTAAACTTATTAATACTACAGTACTTTACTTTTTACAAACGATTAATCAAACCAGTTTATGTACATGAGTTGCTATCAATTTTTCCTGCACTCACTTTAAAGCAAATGCTATCACTCTTCAAAATTTAAGCTAGTCGGTTTATTTGGAATAGTTTAACCTAACACTTAACCTATTATCCTAGTATTCCTATTCTACGTCTTTTTCTCTTTTACTTTCTTACTCACCATTTAATAACAGAACAGAACAAAAGTTAGGTTATAAATAAATTACAGATTAAAGGTTTGTGATATAAAATATCCAAAGACAACACATTCAGACCTCAATAATTATGCCTGTCTGAGAGGTCCTGGGTACTCAATTATTTCGATTCTCTCAGAGATAGAGGTGGGTAAGAAAACACCAACTGTTTTTCTAAATACGAAAAACAAACTGCTTTTCCAAACGGAAACAAGCAGTTTGAATTGGACTGGTTCGTGATTTGTTAAACAAGGACAGCAGTTTGGACTTCCCCACCACCTACGTTCTATTCGAACGTTGCCGCAAGCACTTAAAACTTTTTTCCTGCTATTTTCCTGCTAACTGTTTTCCTGCAAACACCTTTTCTTTAACCTGCTATACTTTTTCCCTCTATTTCAAAGTTTCTTGTTGCAACGTAGTGAAGTAAGAACTGTTTGGGCGTTGTCAAAGTTTATCTCTATTCTGTTGCGAGTTGTTTGAAAGTTTTAAATGTAAAATTTGTTGTTCAAACATTTTTTTAAACTGTAAAAACAGCCATAATTGTGTTTTATATTAGTTTTTCTCCGTAGTTTACTTTGTGTTTAGAAATTTAAAAATATTTGGTGGACAATTTTGAAAGTTTCCTTTTACTTTTTTTATGTTTTTAGAATTAAGTGCATAGTTTTTAATTATTTATTGGATGTGTGGACTTTTTAAAATTCACAATATCTAGTCTTGTATATATCTTGAATAATTTTAGGTTATTTTAGTACTTTTTCTAAAATTTTCTTTAAAACATTTGTTTTGTTAAATATGTTATTACAATGAAGTTTAAATTTTTTCTGTGTTGAAAAATGGAAAACTTAATTTTTTGCTAATGCTAATGTTAATGACCTATCATTAACCTATAATAACCTAATGTTAATAACCTATAATTTTGTAACTATATAGAGCTAATTTTATTTAAACATATTTGGCCTATGTTCTTATTACTATATTGTACTTATTAAGGTTACTTTTTTCAGTATTGAAAAGTGAAAACCTACTTTCTCCCAAATAAAAATATGACAGTAACATCTCACGTTTTGTAAATACATAACCTAATTTTAAAACGTATTTTTTATATTTATTATCAATCATCAATATTTTTTAATCAAATAAAAATATTCTAAATTGTTTGCATTTCAGTAAATATGCAAAGGACTATTTAATTTTTAAGTAAGAAAAAAAGAATGCTTCTATTAGAAATTCATTGCATTTTGTAAATATAAAATTCCATACTTATATATTACGTTTTGAGAATGTAATTTAATATTTAATTACTACTACACTTATAAGGATTGTTTTTTTCTAAATGCTTTACACCCAAAAACAGTTAAGGACATGGTGGTAATGGGAATGAAAAAGTAGTCTTCGAAAACTGAACGTTTGTGCTTTATGTTTTAGCTGCTAATACAGCTTCGAGTTTCAGTTTTCTAAACCTGTTTTTTTCAAACTGTTTTCCAAACAGTTGTTTTTTTTTCAACAAACAGTTCGTTGATATTTTGTAAAAATAGCAGAAATGCCCATCCCTACTCAGAGATAATATTATCTGTTATTATTATTATAATTATAATAATTATTATAATAATATAATGTAATATAATAATCTCTCCTTATAATTATAATATAATTAAGAGTCCTGCGCAGTTATATCCAGATTATATATAGAAGTTATATGGATAACTTAACTTACAAGTTTCATTTAAGTTATAAAACATGTAACTAATTAGCGTGTTTTTAAAATTTTCTAAGTTGACACTCGCCAAGTGCAACTTTGAACGTGATGATACGTTTACAGCATCTAAGTTGAACCGAAGGGCACAAATGTTAAATGATATTAGCAAACGCAAAATCAAACAAAATTATCTATCAACATCAAAACAATATTGTAAATAAATACAACTGGATGACTGGTTATAACTTTGTTATATTTATTACCTCTGATTCTAACATATCTAGAAAGCATCTTTACTTACTGAAATTTTTCATTATTGAGTTGAAATGGTGTAATTCTTGTGTTAACTAGGTCTAATATTTCCAAAAAAATAGGCCTTTCGTTAAAAGAACATCGAAATTTTGGATAAAATCTTTTTATTCTAATTTCCTAACGGTGCAAACGTAAGAATTTTAAGATTTTACCATAATTTGAGTTCTTTTTTGTGAAAAACAAAATACTTATCAGCTACTATTTATGGCCTAATTGAATTTAAGGTAAGTAACCGGTAATTAACATAATAGTCAAATAATAATAATTTTAGTAAATAAAATACATTAATATGTAGTTTGTACATATTTCATTGTGTTTAATGTAAATTATTTGTGAATGTTTTTTTTTCATTTAGCAATATAGTCTTTGTTATAATTTCATCATTATTAGAACTTTGTATAATGAAATGCACATGAAGGCATTTGTTTGAGTGATCTTATCACTTTTTACATTAACAAATAATAAATTAGCCAGTTATTGTATTGGCTATACTTTCAGGGCCGTTATTTTGTTAATAGCAACTGTGGATTCCTCTTCAAAAATCCATCAGTCCAATCTCCTACCTGCCATTTTTGTACCTGTATTAAAAGTATTCTTAAGTTTGTTTTTTTAGCATATTCATATGCAATTCGTCGAAGTTGAATTGGATTAATGCCAAAACAAATTCGATAGCAGAATAAGATGATAAGCTATTTCTTTCTCTTGTTCTACAGAAAATACAGCTTTTAGCCCCATTCTAAGACCACGGTTATAAGACCACATTTCATTCTCGATGCGAAGCGTCGCTTTGTGCATACCAAAATGTCTAGCTGTTTCTCTTATTTTAGCTCCGTCTTTGATTGCTTTTATGGCCATCTGAAGTTGCTCATCAGTCCATGCTGCTTTAGAGGTTACTCTGGTTTGTTTCATCAAATGGTACGGAAACATAATGTACTGTGCCAGGTTAGCTGCTGCCGTAAAGAACAGTCTTAACTAAGCCTATGTTAAACAATGTTTTTATTATAATTTATATCTCAATAGTACATTTTATATATCAATTCAGATGAAGAGAAAAATTCTTTATAACAACACACTATTAACATCTAAGGCTAAACTTTGTTTTATGTACTACATAACAAAAACAACCAAATAAATTGTTATATATGTATAATACAGAGCCTAAAATTGTATATTGTTATTTCCATTAGTCTAGTCTGGACAGTTTTAGCATATAAAAAGATACTTGAATACTCTTTTTTTTAAAAATATTTTTAATAACACTTTATAAAATAATAACCTTATTATCATGTAGCCTATGAAATAAAACCAAATTTCCAGTGTATTCATGCTTCCAGTTAATGGCAATTATTTAATAAAAAATATAATGTAGATTACTGAAACACAAAATAGTTTTATTGATTAATTGGTAAATAATTCCTTTTTTGATAAATAAAGGTATATATTATAGAGTGACTATTATCTAAAAAGTTTAACATAATTGTAAACATTACTGAATATAAAAATAATGAGTTTCCTAGTGGAAAGATTTAACTGTGTTCATTTATAATATTCCTGCACAGCAGAACAGTCATGTAATTTTGTAACAAGAGTGGCCACCTAAACAGACTAATTTAACTATACATTAATTATGTAAATATTAATTACAAATTAATTTTGTAACAAGGGATGACACAGACTGCATCATACATTTGGGGGGGGGATTTCATTTTTAGTAATAGTTGTAAAAATATTTATTTGTTAAACATTAAATTTAGACAGCTTGTAATACCTCACAAACTAAACAATGTATTAAACATACAGTACTTTTATTTTTAGTTACCAGAAACCTGGTGTTGTTAAAGAAACACATGAGGGAGCGAACAAAAATCAATTGTGCCCTCTATAGGTACAAAAACTACTGAATTATTTTTGCTGAAAATTTTACAGATTGTTCTTATTATTGCCAGGAGTGTTTAAAAATGATTTCAGTTAAATATCTCTGCAAACCCCCCCCCCATTTCAGTGTATATGTTTGTGCTCCCATGACTCTCTGGAATCAATCCTATATATTTGTTTTCAACTACGTTGCTCATAGAGCACCATATCTACATATATATAATCCAAAGCGTGTGTCCTCTATAGTCGTAAAAACTACTGAACTGGTTTCACTGAAAATTTATATATATATAATTTTTCCATATTATTATCACTTATGGAATAAGGAATAATTGCTTGGGGAGGTTGTTATCCTAATGACTTAAAGAAGCTTCAAAAACTAAATTATTTAAAATTGTTTTCAACAATGTTATATTAATTAATAATAAGCCATTAAATTTACACCAAACTTTTGCCTTTGTGTCACTTACATATCATTATGAAGGAAAAATTTATTACTAAAAATTCATGTAGTATCACTAGAAATAAGAATTTACCATTGCCATCCATACGTAAAACAGTCAGAAGCAAAAATATTGTTTTCAAAGCTAATGGCATTTATAATCGTCTTTCTAACGAAATAAAAATATTAAGAAATATTAATTCAGGTAATGCAAAACTAAATAAATGGATCTACAAAAGTTTAGTTATTATTTTGCATTATAATTACATTTAAAATAGTTAAGTCTACTGTTTTCACTATACATTGTAATTGTGTTAAAATTATAAAATATTTATTAATTAGCATTGGTTAAGGATGGTTCAATGTTATAACAATTTACTTGTACTTTATTATTTTTTTTTGTTAGTATTAAGTTTTTTTCATCCAATCCTACAGGTATTTTGATACCTTTGTAGGGTTTACTGGTATTGACAAATTTTATATACCTTACTATGTAAACATTTGGAATATATATTCTCAATATATTATATATATACACTCAGAATAATATTTAGGGTATATTATGAATAGAATATAACTCTTAGTTATTCCTCCTCAAGTAAAGCCTGGTAGTTCATTTATAAATATAGAAATTTCAATAACAGATTATGATATTGTTTTGTTGATTATAAATAACAAAGTTTGAACTTTGAATTTATTGTTTCTAAGTGAGACAAACACAGTCTGTAGAGCCACAAAGCAAAAAATAACCTAAATAAAATGTGCCAACTGAAGTGTACAATTTAATGTTATTTATTTGCTATTTAACTGCAGCTTTGTGACATGGCAAGATAAGATTTTACAAAAGTGTTAGAAATTTACAACTAGTTGTAAACTATATTCCAAGGAAACGCTTATAGAGAAAGTTATATAACAGATAACAAATAAAATTTATTTTTAATATCAAAGCATCTGAGTTCAAAATAATGTTATGATGCACAGAAGATTAAAATAGTAGGCCTGTAGTACAAATGCATTCTTCTATAATTTTTCCCTCATTATAAGAAGTATAAAGTGAGTGTATGAATCATGAGAAAAAATTTGTATTGAAATATTAATGTAACATTACTTTTTCAGTAAAAAAAAAAAATGGTTTTTGGATGTCTGTCTGTGTCCATTGCTGAAAACTAAACTTAATTGACATATTTTTATGAAATTTGGCATATTGGCTGATTTTTCTTTATCTTGGAGCTATTTATTAGCTTTCAAAACAAAGTTTTGAATGTAAAGCTACTTTTTTGATCAAAACCTGTTAAAAATATAATTTTATCAAATTCTGTTCAAAATGATTTTGATCATTTTTTTTTAATATAGTTATAAGTACTACAACACAATTTTTTTTTTTTTTTTTTTTTTTTTTTTTTTTTATTATATAACAATTACAACTAAGAATTTACACTTAACAAGTAATTTACATTTGATATTACGATGTCACTTTGTTTGGATCACCATTCAGTAATGGAGTCCCATAAATTTTAAACACAATGTTCATGTGTTACTCTTGTTTTATTTATTATCGTCCACTAATATCCAAGGGCTTTGTTCTATTAAGACGGCGAACATCATCTGTGTTATTCAACAAGCACAACACTTCAGGATTGACATGTTTTTGTAGTCTGTTTTTATGCATGATTATGTATTTCATTATTTCTTCTGAAACCGTATTCATCCTGAGGTCACGATGCAGGTCATCATTACGCACGAACCATGGTGCATTAACAATACTACGCAGAACCTTGTTCTGGAATACTTGAACGGCTTGAGCATTTGTTTTCTTCAGACACCCCCACAGCTGTATTCCATAAGTCCAAACAGGTTTGAGTAATTGCTTATAAATTAAAAGTTTATTGTGTAGGTCTAGTGTAGATCTCCTACCAAGCAGCCAATTCATTTTCTTGAATTTAATATTTAATCCCCTTATTTTCTTCTTGACATGCTCTTTCCAATGAAGTTTTGCGTCAAGCGTCATCCCAAGGTATTTTGCTGTATTAACAGGAGCTAATGAGTGACCATTTAGTTCAATATTGGTTGGGTTTATCTTTCTATTGGTAAAGTTTATGTAGTTTGATTTAGATTCATTTAATTTTAATCTCCATTTCCTTATCCAGATACTGACTTTATCAATAGATTTTTGAATTTTCAGTTTTGCTTCCTCTACATTATCCCCAACGGCCAAAATTGCAGTATCATCTGCAAAAGTAGCAATTACTGTATCGAATCTTGAGGTATGTCTCTTGTATATAACAGAAACAAAATAGGTCCTAATACGCTTCCTTGAGGAACTCCTGCAGCTATATCCTTTATTCTAGAATATTCACCATCACATTTGACCCTAAAGCATCTTTCTGACATGTATGACTTCAGTAATTCATAAAATTGGTTTGGAAGATCTCTTTGTAACTTATATAATAAGCCTTCATGCCAGACTTTGTCAAAAGCCTGTGCCATATCCAGAAACAGTGATGAGCAGATTTTACGCTCTTCAAGTACTCTTTCAACAACATTGGTAATCCGATGTATTTGGTCAATCGTCGAATGTTGACTTCTAAACCCAAACTGATGATGTGGGATTAGGTTCCTCTCTTCAATAATAGGTTTGAGGCGTTTTACCAAGAGTTTTTCAAAGACTTTTGAGATAATTGGCAAAAGAGAGATGGGACGGTAAGATGCTTTCTCCCTGTGATCTTTTCCTGGCTTAGGTATCATTATAACCTCTGCTATTTTCCACTGTCTTGGGACATATCTTAGCCTAAAAGAGGCGTTTATCAAATGTAATAATTTTCAACAGCCTTTTCTGGTAATTCCTTAACAATTTTTCCAGTTATTAATTCATAACCAGGAGCTTTATTAGCTTTTAAACCTGTTATTACCTTTACAAGCTCGTTGTATGTTACTTTACCAATATCCACTAGGTCGTTCTTTTCTATTGGTATTAATGTTTCACCTGCTGCTTGCGCCTCAAATGGTTTGAATGTGTTCTCTAGGTGAGCAGCAAACAAATCAGCTTTTTCCTTATTACTTCTTGCCCAAGTATTGTCAACCTTCCTAATTGGTGGAATATGGTTTCTAGGTCTCTTGATGCTTTTAGTGGCTTGCCATATTTTGTAGTCACTATCCTTATCTGACGATAGCCCTTCAAGATATCTAGAAATGGATTCGCTTTTAATTTGTTTCAATAATCTCTTAAGTTTATTGTTCAGTTCATTTAACTCAGATTTATATTGAGGCACTCGAGTTTTCTGCCACTTTTTACGGATTTTCCTTTTCTTCTGAATCAAATCCCGTACTTCTATCGGGTATGTGATATTACTCTTAGGTTTGGATAACCAAGGTGTACTATTCCAAGCTGATTTTTGGATATTATTGATGTAAGCCTCTACTTCGTCTTCCAATTGATCAGGAGTCTTAAGAGATGTTTGCAGTTCTATTCTACAACTCAACTCCTTTCTAAAATCATCCCAATTAGTTTTAAGATTTGTTAACTTAGGAAGTTCATCTTTTTGTATTATATTCCCACTTATTGTCATAATAACTGGAGAATGGTCAGAAGCCAACTCATAACTTTCACCAACACACACATACCCATCCGACACGCCTTTAGCGATGAAAAATCAAGAAGATCAGGGATCTTTCTAGAATCCGATGGCCAGTAAGTTGGTTTGCCGGTGGAGTAGAAATCGCATTTAATTTCTCTCCCGATTCGTATAATGCTTTACCTTTTGCAGTAGTCAATCGTGACCCCAATAAGTGTTCTTTGCATTGAAGTCACCTCCTATTATAAAATTATGTCCTAGTGTATTAAAAAGCTTTAAATAGTCCTCCTTCTTAGATTATGTCTAGGTGGACAATATATAGATGATATATTAAAGTATTTGTTTTTGAATTTCACTGCAACTGTTGTAATTTGCATTGTTTCTAGCTTTATTTCAAAACTTTCATAGTGTTTAATGTTGTTTTTGATAAGGACAGCAGAGCCTCCTCTGGCTTTGTTTGAAGGATGATCCACATGATAAAGGCAAAAGTCTCTGATTTTAAAATAGGATTGATTAGTGAAGTGTGTTTCTGACACCAAGCAGATATCAATTTTCTCATTAATGAGGAACAATTCCAACTCCATGGCTAGCTGAGAAAGTCCATTAGCATTCCAAGTGGCTATTCATAAAGTATGGTTCATGTTTTCATTTTTTCTTATTTTTATTCATATTGCTTTCTACCTTGCTTATTCTTTTAAATATTAACTTATTTGTGTGTATTTGTTCTTCTAGTTTTTCTAATATGATTTCCAGATTCTTTTCTATTGTTGCTGTTCGGAAAAACTTCTACCTAAGGCTTTCGCATATGTTGTCGGTGCCATACTAGTGTCGTTACTCGTACTGTTAGATGTTCTGTTGGATTCCTGTTGTATAGTAGGCCTACTATTTATATTCCTTTGAATATGATTTTTAATTCTTAATACACCATTTCTGCGCTTCTGCAATTCTTTGGCAACCTCACAGCCCGATAATTTGCTGGATGTTTACCGTGACAGTTAACGCACTTTGGAGGATTATTTTTACTCACTGTGCACACCGCAGTTAGATGTTTCCCAGCACATTTTACGCACCTTGGGTCTCTCTGGCAGTACCCTTGAGTATGATTATACCCTTGACATCGCTTACACTGAGGTATTAGAGTGAGATTCCTTCTAAGGGGCTCAATTTTTACCACAATGTTAAGAATTGATTTAATATTATAAATGTTATCAACAATCTCTTTGTTGTCAAAAGTTAACATAAACAAAGGTAGACCTCTCCTTTGTGTTATTATCTCACCATTCTCGTTTTCACTTTTTCTTTTTTTTCAAGATATTGACTGCATCGAGAATCTTGAAACCTTGTTGTTTCAAGTTGTCAATAATATCATCTTTAGCACACGATGAATGTAAGCCTCTAGCCATTACTTTAATTGGCCTTTCATTCTTATCTTCGAACGAGTACCACTGTATGTTGTCGCTCTTCAATTTTTGTGTAACAGCTCTGTGGCTGTCAGAGTCTGGCATGTTTACTTTCCAAACATTATTGTTTAGAGCAGTTAATTTATAGTCTTTATCTGAAGCAACTTGCAGTATTGTTTGCAAATTCGAGTAACTGGCTACCCCAACTATATTTATAGGCGGAGGTTTTTGTAATTTCATTTTAGCTCTTACATCCTTTGAATGTTTTATCATGTCTTCCTTACTTTGGCGGGAAGGACTCATCTTCTCTTCACACGTTTGCTCTTGTATTTCTGGAGAGAATACAGCTTTCCTTTTTTGTTAGGTCTTTTTTCTTGATAATCCATTCTGTTTCTTGAGCCAGATCCTCTTCGTCTGTATGGTATACAGAGTGTTCTAGTTTTTCATTACTATTTTCCTTATTTGAACCACTTATCTGAATCTCTTTAAGAAGACTATTCTTAGCTTTTAAATCCTTCATTTCTTGTCTTAGATCTAATACCATGTTCTCTAGTTCTTGAATCCTGTATCGAAGTTCATGATTTTCTCTTAACAAACTAGTATTTTTGTCCCCTGTGTTTGTACTAACTTTATCACTAGGGGATCTTATCATTCTTGAACTTCTCTTAAAAGGGTCATCCATAAGCAATGTTTGGCCCCCCCCAGAATCCGTGGGGCCTGCCTCTGTCGAGGGTGGATTTTCCAGCACAGCTGGGCTGCCACCTGGGGTAAGTACATCCGTAGTTGTTTTGATCATTGCAATACCGTTGACCGGCTCACACCTGTAACCCTAGGCAAGGGGCCCTTACAAGGTACTACCATCCGGAGCCAGATGGACCAAGGTTTTTTAGAGAGGTGTTACTCCTCTATCACTCACCACTTCCTGTTACTTGGTAACAGGCCCCGGGCTTGTGACCGGCATAGCGGGCTTACTACAACACAATGAGTGAGTTGTTATATCTACAGAAAAATCGGGTTCAGAAGTTATCAAGAAAAGAAAAAATCAATCTAATTTCTTGAAATCAGTTCATCAGAATCTGCTAAAATATTGGTCACATATAACAATTCTGGATTCAAATTAGTGTAGAAAATTTGAAATAAAAGAAATTGATTTACTCAGAAACTTAAATTATTATGGTTTATGAGTAATCAGTAAAAAATAAAAACATATTATGACTGCCATTATGTTTTTTTTAATTAATTCACAAACCATAAATTAATTTTATTTCAATATAAATTTTCTTTTTTATTTTATTTCAGAGATTTTGGGCAGAACTGAAGAGTCCTATTGCCTCTTGCTTTAAAGGACAAAATAAGTTTTTCATCTAATTTGTAAAGATGGGGGTGAAAAGAAGGGCTCAGCCTCAAAGGCTATTTTAAAAGTCAGAAAACATACTGAAAGAGTAGTGTTGGTTTTCAAGATCCTGACACTTCTGGTAATGAATGGAGGTGATCTTACTTACCAAAGTTTTTAGAGACAAGTGCCTAATGAATCATTCAGTATCTTCTCACGTGTCAGTTTCTTGCATACGTAAATATGATATTCATATATCTAATAGTAATGCTATTCTCACATTACTAATTCATGATATACTTTATATTTGTATGTACTTTTTTGATGGAACAAAGTGAGGTAAAAAAAACCAACTGTTCAACATTTGGTTTGTTTGTTTGTTATGTAGTTTTGGCCGAATGCATTGATTGATTGTTTTGACATTTCGTATTGAGGTACCTATGTATAAAGCCCAAATGATGTATATTTAAGATTGTTTTCAATTTCTTCTATTTTAGAAAGGTGTTCTTTGATTTAGTGATGAAGAATGTATGCAGTTTTGGCCAAACGCATTGACCAATTGTTTTGAAATTCAGTATTAAGATACCTATGTATAAAACCCAAGTGATGTATGTTTAAAGATTTTTTTCATTCACTTCTATTTTCAAAATGGCGGTCTATGACTTGACAACGATGAATTTATACAGTTTTTGGCCAAATGCATTGACTGATTGTTTTCAAATTTTGTACGAATGCACCTTGTATAAAGCCCAAACAATGTATGTGTAAGATTTTTGCTATTCACTTCAGTTTTGCGATTGCTGTCTCTGATTTAACAAAATGACAATGCAGGCTATTTCCTGTAATACTGGCCTTAACGGAAAGAGCAGTCATAACTTTTGAACACTTCATGGAGAAAGAGTATAAAATTTTAAATAATATTGATTCAGCAGCATTTTTCTTAAATATTATGGTTACCAATTAAATTGGCAGAAAAGGTTAAGTGCGCTGTCATTTTGCACTGTGTTTTTTAATTAATTAATAATATGATGTAAGGACAATTGTTTTTTAAACTACTAGTAATATTTTGTTAACTTTTGTATTAATTAATCTTGTTTTTGTCTAATATGCATTAATTTATTATTATTTTTCTTTTAGATGTTTGTTTACATATTCTTTTAAGTTTGAAAATGAATAGTAGCAGACATGTTAAAGGAAAACAAAAATCTTATCTTATCAATTGTGATGTATTTATGTATTAAAGATATGTAAGGTTTTGTTTTGAGATCATGCATACAGTTATTGTTTAAAAATGAAGCCATATACCGCCATAGGTAAGTTAATAACTATGAGGGTTGGAAGTTCATCTAACAATTATTTTTAAGCAATTTCTGAAGTTTAATTACCTACAGTGAATATTTATCATGTTTTTATTAGTAAAGTATTAATATAATTTTTTAATTTAATTGTTTTAAGAAAAAAACTGCAATAAAAGATTTTTTATGTTTTCCATCGAACTTTAATAAACTGTCATTTGGCACCTAATAGCAAAATTACTTCAGTAAAAATACTAAATTTAGTACATTGTTTTTAATCTGTTATTTTATTTAAAAAATTGTTGTTAAGTTCTATTCAGTTTAGCTGATTAGGTCTATGGCAAATCACATATTAATTTTTATTTCATTTTTCTTGTGAAATACAGATGTTTTTTTTAGTATATCATTGGAGACTTAGCTATTAGCATATTTAAGATCCAGACCTTTAATGAAGTACTGATCTTCACCTCTAGGTCAAATTTTGAGGTGTTAATAATTTTGTATATATATATATATATATATATATATATATATATATATATATATATATATATATATATAGAGAGAGAGAGAGAGAGAGAGAGAGAGAGAGAGATTTAATTTTTTTTCCCTTTTGGTGTTTAACGTCCGACTATTGTGCAGATAAGAGAGGGAGAGGGAGAGAGAGAGAGAGAGAGAGAGAGAGAGAGAGAGAGAGAGAGAGAGAGAGAGAGAGAGAAGAGAAAAAAATATCTAAAGATAAAAGTTATGAATTTCTTAAAATTTAGAACAGCTCAATTTTAAACTATTGAACAATTTTGCTGGGTAACATACTTTCCAAACTATTACTGAAATTGATATTTTTGCCAAGTTTTAATCATTTGAACACTATAACAAAAAAAACAGGAACACACTCTCTCTCTCCTCCCCCCTCTCTCTCTCTCCCTCCCTCCTCTCTCCCTCCCTCCTCTCTCTCTCTCTCTCTCTCTCTCTCTCTCTCTCTCTCTCTCTCTCTCTCTCTCTCTCTCTTTCAGAGAGAAAGAGAGAGAGAGAGTGAGAATTACCTTGTTTTTTTGTGCCAAACATGTTTGGAAAGTTTGTTACCCAGCAAAATTGTTAAATTGTTTCAAATGGTGGCTGTTCCAAATTTTAAGAAATTCATAACTTTTATCTTTAGATATTTTTTTTTGAAAATATGTTTATCATTATTAAAATCTGTACAATTTATTCCAACATTTGAAATTTTGAAATTTCAATCAAAATAGGTAATTCATCCGGACTCTAATGTTGGAAATGATGGTGATACAATCAGATTTTCTAGATAGTTTCAAATAGAAAATAATCTCACTGATGTGATAGGAATTTCCAGAAGTATTTTTTAATTTATTTTACCCTTTTTTAAATTGGTATTTTGTCATCATATCAATCAAAAAACAGCGTTAAAATCTGCATATATTAGCATTTTTAATTTTCAGATTTGATTGAAAACATGAAAAGGAACACTGACCGCTATCAAAAATTTGTTTGGTTTAACGGAACAATTTCAAATTTGAAAATTTAAAAAGCTAATTAACACGGGTTCTAATGCTGATTATAATGGTGAATTCAGATTTTTTTTTAATTTAAGACAAAAAAGATATGTATTTTTAAAGATTCTTATACGAATGCCATATTGAAACTCATTAATTTTGATGCTTAATTAATTTGTTCAAGCTATAGCCAAAATTAATTTTTGTGCCGTTTGAATCAAATCGTACTAAAATTGTAAACATGAGTGAACTAATACACACACACACACACACACACACACACACACACACACACACACATTTTGGCCTACATTTTACCAGTTTAAAATTGGTATCCATTTTAATTGTACTTGTGACCAGATTATTTTTATGTGTATTCTTTTTTACATTAAACTTTTTTTACATTTAATATTTATTTGTTTAAAATTACGTTTATAAATAATTTTGTTTTTTTATTATTTTTTATAATAATATTATTTTATTTTACATTTACAATTAATCAACAAAACTATAATTATATTAGTACTACAAATAAATGACTTAATGGTGTCAATTTGTTGTATACTCTCCAATTAAATACTGCAACAGTGGGCTTGAATCCTCAAACAGCATGTCCATCCGCTTTACTGTAATTTGAGCAATACAAAGCAGCAATGGCGACTCATTACTTTAATTTCTTTTTAATTTTCAAACTTAATTTTCTTTTTAATTTTTATTTTCTTTTTAATTTCTTTTCTTTTCATTGCCTGTTCCCTAACTGCCACATTTTTTTATCACTCTTGTGTTTTGTTAAAATAAGTTCAACTAAATTTTTCACTGTAGAACCTGAGAATTAACTGTAGCAATTTCCAGTTCTTCAGATGTTTTGAGAGTTTCGAAAAGTTGTTTTTGTGCAATGACCTTCGTTCTTGCCACTTTTAGGGGTTGGTTTCTTAGTGAGCACTTATGAGTAAAACAAATAAAAATTAGTTTTTCTGTTTTATAATCCTCACATAATCTGTATTAATTATGTGAAATTATCTGTTTTCATGATTGAAAATATGAAAACCAATAATAAAGCTGCTCATGTACCAACTTTTTCTTTTATGTGATGTTATTCGATTCTTAAATTCCATCATGTCAATGAAATTTTTGGTGCTACGACTTCTAAATATGCTACTTCTATTCAGTCATTTTAAGACTTCAGAAACTAATCCAAGCAATACTAATGTAATATTCTATTTACAGTATTTCTTCTTGCTGCAGTGATTCAGTTGGAACACACTTCGGCTAAGAAATTTTTTGGTTTGTATATACTTTTATTTTTTGTATCAATAGAGTATGATTAACACATCAGTTTATATAACTATACTATAACTAAGAAAATTAAAACATATATAGTTTAAAAAAAAAAAAAATCATATACGTGTTTTGCCATGTGCTGTGCTACTAATTTTTAAATGGAAAAAGGTGACTTACAAATTAATTTTACAGGTAAAAGTGTAGAAAATTTATTAGTGAAAATTAATACACTAATTTGGCCTTTATAGTTTTAAGAAAATTTATATTAATTTTTTTTTTATTTAATCAACTGTAGAAGATATAACTGATTCCGCTTTTTATGTGTTATACTTTACTCACTTTGTATGTGTTATTTGTAAAATATTAGCAATTAAAACATTAATTCTTATTACAACTAAATACTGAAATTATTCAATAATTGGTACAGCAGACTAACATAAAATGTTTTGGGCTCAGAAAGATTTTGGTATAAAAATAGTGCATCTCTACCAAATGTATTATGCCTAATTTCTGTTATTTTTCTTAATTTCTAAAATTAGTCAAAGTGACAGTGATCAGGGTGTGTTTTATATTTTCTGTTAGTGAAATTCACGATTTGCATTTTTGAGAACTAATATTTTGTCTAAACACTGTTAATTTTATTAAATATGAACTTTAAATTTTTCAAGTATGAAAGTATCTTTACAGAATATCCTTGTGGTGACATTGTGTGTAATCTGGGAGAAACATGTTTCCTTGAAGATGTAGTGTGCATCACATACCCATGTCTTCCAGTACCAAGCTGCGTGTTGAAAAACCCATGTCTAACTGCGAAATGCCCACCAGGTTATCGATGTTCAATTAAATTCCATGGTTTATTTACAATACCTCAAGCATCTTGTAAACCAAGTTGGAAAACATGTGCCAATAGTATATGTCCGGCTGAAACCACTTGCCATCAACGTCCATATTTCCCACCAGGTGGACTTTGTGTGCCGAATATGTATGGACAACCTTGCCAAAATGTAAGCTGTGGTCATGGGGAGTTGTGCCATTATGGAACATGTATCAGGGTGCAAGGTCCTGTTTGTGATTCCGGTACAGATTATTGTGATTTCATTTTATAATTTGTACATGTTACAAATACAAGAATGATTTAGATTTACCTTGTATTTTCATTATCACATTTCCTTAATGGAAGCAATATTCTTGTATGTACCTATCGCTTCAAGGTATTAACTCATCTTATAAAAAGTTTTGACAATAAAAACTGTTTTAAAATATGCTTTAATCTTATTTTATTAACGTCATTAATTTACAGTCGTCATTTACCATCATTAATTTTCCATGGCATCAGAATTCATAATTTTTACAATTACTAACATATTAAATCTGGGATGATGAATTTTGAGTTAGTAAAACATTTAAAATTAAAGGTAATGAATCATACTGTAAGAAATATCATGTTTTCAAAAATAGCAACTTTGTGTACAATCATTTTTTTAACTCTTACGGTTTTTATATTTATTATTAATTATTACTTTAAGCAACATAAATTATTGAAGTCCTTTATGACACACAAGTCAAGAGTATAAATGTATAATACTGTACAATACATTTTATTTTGAAATATCATACATTAGTTAAGGTATGTCTTAACTACCTATGCTTTGTTCTATAACCTGCATTTTAAACTACATCTCTTCTTTGCTAAATGAACAATGATATTGGTCAGCCTCTTAGAAAACAACCTGCTTAAAATTCCAGTAGGATAGAGAGAAAAATGTGAGAGTGAGAAATCAAGTTCTCACTCTCTCACCATAGCTCCCTCCTTCTGTCTTTAACTATCGCTGAGTAGTGTCAGTTCCCAGCCGATAAAATAGACAGTAAACAGTTTGTAGACTCAGACAGACAGACATCTGTGTCACTGGACTGTTGGAGGGAGATGGAGGAGAATTCTCCTATGTGGTGAGAATTTCACGTGCAGGCCGTTTATTATGTGGCTGAACATTATCATTGGTAGAAGTGAACTAGTAGTGTTGTCCGTGTGGGGGTACATTGTGGTAGATCCATTGTTGCCAATTGGTGGGTAATTACCAATTTTCAGTTAATTTTAAGGATAATGAAAGAAAATCAAGTAATTTTAGTCTCACCAAAATATACAAAAATTATCAGAAAGGTTATTTTATTTGCATTCCTCTTTCGACTCCATTATAAATGTTGATATTTTTTGTATTCTGTCGTTCATTTTGTATTCAGAGTAATCTTTACATGTGATCTATGCTCGGTTTGCTTTTTGTGTTTCTAAATCAGTTTATTTTTAGATTAACTTTATTTTTGAAAATACTATTTTACTATTTGTTTTCATGAGTAGAGCATAGGTTTTATAGAAAACTATCCATAGGTACTTGTATTGCTTGGATCTAAATGAAATTATTATTGGAATCCACTATTATAATTACAGACAAATACTATTTTTAGGTCTAATTTCAACAAAATTCAATTTTTATGGGTTGAGGAAAGATTCGAACAATAATAAAAGTTAAGTGGTTCCCACTTCGATGTAGAAATTTCCCCGGTTTCTATGTGAAAATTTTAGGCCCTGCAAAGACCAACAACACTGCTAAGAATAATGAACAAATATCTTTTTTTCACTTTGATGATATAACTGAGAAAAATAGCAATTTTGGGCTAGGTGTGGCTATGAAGGATTCACCACCTTCAGAGTATTTATCTCCCCAAACAATCTCTGTGTAAAAATCTCAATAAAAAAATAAAGTAAAATAATATTGAGAAAAAATATACAAACTTTTACTGCTTTATGTATATGTGTATATATTATTGACCTTTTATTTTGTGGGTACTTTTATTTCTGGCAATGTGTAATTATTATGATTGAGATTGGCAAGGTTGAATATGTCAGTAGATATCGCTATCAGGATTTAATTATTTCTCACATATATATTGCTTACGTCTATTCATTATCAATTGTTATATTGCATATCAATTCTTCACATAATTAAAAAATACATTTTTGACTATTCACTATGGAATACAGTAAAAAAAAAAAAAAAAAACAGTTCTCTGTGGTCTAGTTGATAGCATACTGGGCTTTCACCCCGAGGACCCGGGTTCGATTCCCGGCTAGGGTTTGGCATTTTCATATGCTACAAATCATCCCATCATCTGCATTAGCCCAAGTGTGCACAATAGTCGGACGTTAAACACGAAAAAAAAATTTAGGTTGAATGATTTTAACCTTTTTTAAGCTTACATGACATGTTTTGTTCTCAAGATAAAAATTTCATGTTTGAAGCTTACATCAACAAACTGTACTTTGTGTCCTAACCAGATATTGTAGAATAATTACTCATTAAAAAAATCAGTAATTTTCTTTCGTTTCTTAAGTCTCTCGTAACGTTTTCCAGCAATGATGACCCTTCCTTCATTTTTTCATTAGATAGACGTCAGCCAAGTGTTAGCTTGGTCGTTACATTACTGAACAAATTTTTAACGCAGTCTAAAATTAAGCACTATTTGTACTTCTGTACTGACAGACAAGTTCTGTCAGGCCAGAACTATGGGACTATCAGTATTGTGGAAGGGGTGCGAATTGGCAGTGTAGCTATATTTGAAGTTTAAGGTTGGTGGCTGTGAAAGTCAACTTAAGGTCAACTTTTTTGCATGATCTCGCGCTTATATTCCTGTATATTTTGTTTACACTTGTCATTTTACAATTACATACATTTTACAAATACATTTAAATGAATTTGTGATTTTAGTTGCGTTTCGGATAACTCGGGTTTCGGTTGACCCGAGGTTATACTGGTTTTACTGTAACATTATTTGTATAGGATGTCAATAATATCATATTCTGTTGCTCTTAAAATTTGAGATACAGTATTTAAAAGTAATGAAGAGATATTCTTTTTTTCTAAAAATGTCATAATGTAATAACTTTTAATGTGATATATTGCAACATTAAACGATGTTTTACTCTAACATTATTTGTATAGGATATCAATAATATCATATTCTGTTGCTCTTAAAATTCGAGATACAGTATTTAAAAGTAATGAAGAGGTATACTTTTTTCTAAAAATGTCATAATGTAATAACTTTTAATGTGATGTATTGCAACATCTACGACTAATCAAAGAGTAACAATAATCAAATTAAAACTGTTGGTCGCTCAAAATTGCATAACGTATCAGTTCAATACTATTTGAATGATTGTCTTCTTTATATTTTATTTGCCTTTGCATCATTTTTTATTTTATCCGTCTTAGTCTGTATTTTTTTTTTTTTGTCTTCTTCATCATACAGTATCTGAAAAGATAGCGGTAGTTTTACATTATTATATTAATTTATACATTATATTATTGAAAGTAAATACATCAATACCTAATTTGGTGTATTTACCTAGTATCTTGTTTATGATTAATTTTATTTACTATGTACTATTTATTTACTATTTACTAATTTTATTTAATGTAAAATACTTTAATTACATTTTAATTTGGGGGTAAATGTTCGGAAAACATATACAGTGTCGATTGAAATTATTCATTTTATCACAGGTTAAGACTAAAATCACAGATAGTTATTAACTAAATCTTCACATAACTTCGTTGATTTCTTCGTTCGTACACGGGCTTCACAAATCACTTTTACTCATTGTAATTGCGCTTTGGAGCGTTTTTGTTACATCATCAAGGCGTAAGTGAAGCTTCGTTATTTGTCGGTTTGTGAAAAAGACACTATATTGTATTTAAAGAGACATTTTTATATTAATTTTTGTAAACTCGCATAGTGATATTAAATATGTCAGGACGAAGTGAATGCCGTATATATGTTGGTAACCTTCCACCAGATATTCGCACCAAGGACATACAAGATCTTTTCTATAAGTTTGGTAAAGTTACTTTTGTTGATTTGAAAAATAGACGAGGACCACCTTTTGCATTTGTGGAATTTGAGGATCCAAGGTAATCTTTGTGATATTAACATTAAAGTGTTAATACTTTGTTCCTAGTTATACCCTCCCTTAGCATTTATAGGCCAAACATTCTACCGGCAAATACTATTTTGGCTGCCATGTTATTTTATTTTAGGAAACCTATTTTATATGTATTTACTTATAGAAGTTGCTTTTGTATGCAGTAAAATTTCAATAATTGTATTTCTTAATTTTTAAGACTTTCTAAAGTAATTGGCATTTATGACTTTGGCACTAAAGTAGTGATTTTAACAATTGTTTCGTTTTATTATGTACTGTATTATTGAATTAAGAAGTATTTACCTTTGGAAGACTAAATTTATTATGATAAATTACGATTTTAAGCTATGTTTTACAGAACTATATTTGATGTAATTGCTGTTTACTTTGTATGAGATAGCCGCCTCAGTGGTCTAGTGGATAGCGTACTAGGCTTTCATCCCGAGGACCCGGGTTCGATTCCCAGCGAGGGCTTGGCATTTTCATACGCTATAAAATCATCCCACCGTCTGCACCCAAGTGTGCACAATAGTCGGACGTTAAACAAAAAAAAAAAAAAAAAAAAATGTATGAGCATGCTAGATTTATTATGCAGTGTTCGTGTGCGTTACCAGATTATAACTAAGTCGAGTTAGGTAAGCACCCAACAACCAAGTCGTTAGGTTATTTTAAAATTTATATTACACCCCAATAACCATTTAAGGCCTCCTTAAATGTAAGTGTGAGTGTAAAGTGTTAGTCATAAGTGTAAGTGTTGAGGTCATAAGACTTGAGTACCGCGAGGGATGTCTAAATCCTCTCAATAGGTACAGCTAGTTTGCACCCCATGACGGGGCAGCATTGATAATGATATCATGTTTTTTTAAATTTGGTATTTGTAATTGATATGTCTCATCTTATTATTATATAAGATATATAAGCATTAGGTGGACATATAAATATTTTTATTTATTTTCCTACCATAACACTTCATTTTGAATCTATTTGTACAAAATATGAAAGTGAGGAACATACTGGAAAGTGTCGGAAAAAAACTTCCAAAACCTAAACATTACTATTGCGAAACGGTTACAATGTATTTTTTCTCGCTAATACACTTTATTTAATGTGTATAATTTAAACATTAGGCCTATTGATAATCAATTTAAAAAAATTATCTTAACTAAACAAATAATGGTATTTCTGCACTTTAGGAACTTTGTGAAAATCATTGTTTTATAAAGTTTTGCTTGTATTATGTGTTATATTATTTCCTGAAGAGATATTAAGGCATAGATGATGACATTTATACTACATGTGCAATAAATTTCATTTTTAGCTATTTATTACTAATCTATATTTCTAACCTATATTCTCATGTTATTGATGTTTACTTTGTGTGAATGTACTTGCATGTTTACTTCACATGGGTTTGCTTGTATGTTTACTTTGTGCAATAAATTTGCTTACTAGATTAATGCATACTTTATAGTAAATCATTTATTATTGTGATAGTTTTTGTTAAGAAAACATTGTTAAAAAAAAATAGGTTGTTCAAAAACTTTAAAATTGTTTTTTTTTTGACAGTTTAAGTTGGAGTTAAGGTAGTGTTGTTGATTTTCTTATAAATCACAGCATCTTTAAAGAATTGTATTCTTTCTCAAGTTAATTTTTTTTTTTTTTTATAACATTTTGACTATTGTGCACACTTGGGCTAATGCAGACGATATAATGATTTAGCCCTTGCCTGGAATCGAACCCGGGTCCTCGGGGTGAAACCCAGTACGCTATCAACTAGGCCACTGAGGCGGCTTGTTTAGTTTTCTAATATCGGCTTCACTCATCTTATAGTTAACCACTTGGTTACCGTCGTTGATTTTACGACTGGTGCACACACAAATGCAATCAAAAGATGCTGGCTTGAAAGTTCGACACATGATTCCAGGATTTGGCATAAAAAAAATACTTTCTAAGATATTTAGCTGAATTTAATTTGAATTGCAAATATGGCAATTATCAGCAAAGGATTCACAATTTTTACAAAGCCATAGCAGCTTTATATCCGCATAATAGAGACTACTTACAGAGGTTTGTGCTTTTTTTAGGAAAACTATTTATACGAGGTTTGTCCAATAAATACGCGAACTGGTCGAATATGGTGGCCATTACGGAGAGTTAAGCCACGCCCACTGGCCTCACGTATTGTCTGGGACCCAATTAGCCGTCAGTGCTTGGCAGAACGTTATGCTGTGCGGATCTTGCGAGTAGAGTTATTTTTAGTTTTGCATTATTTTTTTGTTCGTCGATATGGAAATTGACCAATTCACTGAACAACGAATTAACATCAAGTTTTTGGTAAAGCTTGGTAAAAATTACCAAGAAATTGCTGAAATGTTGAGAGTTGTTTATGGTGATAATGCTATGAAGAAAACAGCCATTTTCAAGTGGATTAAGCGCTTTAAAGAAGGTCGAGAAGACGCCACGGATGATGCAAGAATTGGACAACCTTCAACCTCTTGTGTGCATGAAAACATTGATCGTGTGCGGCGTCTTGTCCTTACTGATCGCCGAAAAACTGTCCGAATGATAGCTGAAGAACTAAATTTAGGAAAATCAACAGTGCACACAATCTTAACCGAGCATTTGGGCTTAAGAAAGGTTTGTCTAAAAATCGTGCCAAAACTGCTGACTCGCATCAAAAGTTGAGAAGAGTCGAATGTGTTACTTACTGGAAAAATTCCATGGAAAATGATGTTGGATTCTTAAATAGGGTTATCACTGGTGATGAATCGTGGTTTTTCGAGTATGACCCCGAATCGAAATCGCAAAGCATGGAGTGGAAAGCAACAGGTGAAGCTCGAACAAAAAAATCAAGGAAAAGCCGATCAAAAATCAAAGTCATGCTCCTGGTTTTCTTTGATATCAAAGGTGTTGTTCATCATGAATTCCTTCCTAAGGAAAAAACGGTAAATTCTGAGTTCTGAGTTCAAAACGGTAAGCGTTTGAGAGATCGAGTGCGTCGTGTGCGACCACATTTGACTCAAAACGATGGATGGATTCTTCATCAAGACAATGCACCCGCACATTCGGCTTTGATTGTTCGCCAGTTTCTGGCTAAAAATTCAATCACTATCCTTGATCATCCCCCTTATTCACCGGACCTCGCCCCTGCGACTTTTTTCTATTCCCTAAATGCAAAAATGTGATGAGGGGACAGCATTGGGAAGATGTGGACACAATAAAACAAGAAACGATGAGGAGACTGAAAAGCCTGACTTCCGAGGACTTCCAAGGGTGCTTTGAAGAGTGGAAAAGAAGATGGGATAAGTGCATAGCAGTGAATGGAGAGTATTTTGAAGGGGACAAAATCAATGTAGATGAAATTTTGTAAAATAAAGTTTTTATGACCTTAGTTCGCGTATTTATTGGACAAACCTCGTATACGTAACAACTGAATAAAACGTCAAACAACCGAGTTATGAAGTCCTTTTTTTAAAAAGGAAAAAATATATTCCTTTTCAGCATTAATAACATGTATTTCATTGAACACGAAACAGATGAGTCGAGTTAGGTTTAAACATGCAACCGCTAAGTTGAGTTAGGTTATGGAGTTCTTTTTTATTAAATAAAAATATATATATTTTTCATTATTAATAACACACATTTATTTATTAATAACAAACATGAAATTTATTGTTTTTTCTATTAAAAACACGTTTCTCACAGTAGTCGTTTTAAGTTTGTTATTTATTTTAACTTTTTTGTAACTTCTCGTTGTTTCTGCACTTTTATATTTTGGATTATTAATGTTGGACGTAATTTGAAGTGTTTAAGTGCAAAAATACCAAAATTGACAAGATTAATATGAGGAAAATAATGATTAACCCTTTTAGGACCATCGCCTACCTAAAACCATTCAAGAACAACAGAGTTGGTGATGCACTGCCCACTTATGTCCTTTGTTTTTGTTATTAAGACTTATAGATAGATATGAAATTGATTCTTACAAACAATAAATACTATGAACAGTGTTCTAGAAAGTAACAGTAACAGCTAGTTAAGTCAGTAGTCTGTAAACAAACTTGAAAATAAGTAAACAGTATGTCCAGGCAATTAATAACCTTAATAAAGTTTCTCTTGTGATGTTTATTGTTTATTTTACTATCACAGTTTAGAAATCACATCTGCAGCTTCTTTTTGTCTATATTATTGCCTTGTTTATTGATATTTCTGACTGACCCAATGCATGCCCTACAACTCCAATCTGCCATGAACATTATTGTTTCCATGAAACACTAGTTCTATTTTTTTTTTTTATAAATAGCTGATTAAGTGTAAATATTGAACTAGGCCATTAGTATGTGAACTTATCTGTAGTTTTCGGGATTATTTAAAAAAAAACAAATTCAAAATGTAAATATTTTTGTATGCATATTCTTGGCTTAGTTTATGAAATTTTGTATTATTACAGTCCATTATAGCATATACTAAAAAAAAAATAATAGTGAGTTTCCCAATTTATATAAATTTTTTAAAAGTTTTTCGATGTAATATGTTGAAATATTTCAACAAATTTGTTACATTTTGGTAAAAAAAATACTGTACCCTTAAAATTATTTTGTGAATTAATAATTTTTTGTGGTAAAATACAGTAGTTTATAAAAAAATTAAAAATCATTTTATGATATCTTGTTTTCAAAAGGTTCTATGATTTTTCCCCCTTAAACCTTAATAAAATCTTTGTAAACCCGACCTTTTCCATACAATAAAAGTATTACCAAGCATGCAAAAATTGTGGTTTGCAGAAAAATTACCAACAAATTTTTTGGTCCTAAAGGGGTAAGTTATTGTTTTATATATCTTACAAATAGAACTGTTTGTGACATCATTACCGTTTACGTATCACATCCAGAAAGTAATTACTTTTGTTCTATTGCCACCGCAGCACTGCTATTGACATTCAGTATATGTGTGCTATTCTTCCTGATGTGTGCTATTCTCTACTGATGCCATTAAGTTTGATTTGTGTAGTGTTTCTAGTTTTCTGTGTGCATTTAAAATATTTAAGATAATTCATGAATGCCGACTGAGAATTGTTTTTGTCATTTGGTTTTTGAATGTGAAGAATGTAAAGTCAACCAAAATTCATCATCAGATTCAAGATGATTACAGAGAAAATGCAATGAATAGTGGAATTTTGAAAAAGCTGGTAGGAAGGTTAGTGAACGACGAACCAATGTCCATGATGAGACACAGAGTGTGTGACCTTCTGTTTTAACGTTGATTTGGTAAAGAAAGTTGAGAAAATTTGTGAGACCAGGTGGTTCATAATGACAACACTTTCTGATGAATTTTGTTTCACAATCTCTTTTGTATGAAATTGTTTGAGACTGTTTTAATTAACATGATCTGTGTACCTTCTGGGTTCCAAAAAATGCTTACTGAAGTCCTCAGATTCCAGTGATTTGGCAGTGCTTTGACATTTCTTACTCAGTTCAGTGATGAAAGAAAGGACTTTTTAAACCAAACATGACTGATGATGAAACATGGTTCATCCTGCCACCCTGGAATCGAAACAGCAATAAATGAAGTGGAAAGACAAAAATTGTCTCTAAAAAACAAATTCAAAACGACAATGTAAGCCCAGATAATCATGTGTACCATGTACTGCTTGTTGAATTCCTTCCCAGAGGTCAAGCCGTCAATCTGGCAAGATATTGAGACCTTGTTGAGAAATCTTCAATACACAATTCAAAACAAAAGGAGAGAGAGATGCTAAGCCAAGGAATTGTGTTGCTTCGTGACAGTGCTTGGCCTCATGCTGCTGGTGAGACTTGAGCTCTTATTCAACAGTTCTGTTTGGAGTAGTTTCAACACCCACCATACAGCCCAGTTCTTTGCCGTCAAACTGCCACCTGTTCTTGCACTTTAAGTGTGAGCATGGTGGTAAGTGCTTTATAACTGATGATGATGTGAAACTGCATACTCTGGTCATCATTGGTGGGACTGTTTTTTGAGAAAGGACTGGATAAGTTGGTCGACCACTATGACAAGAGTCTGAACATGATGGAAAATATGTAGAAAAGTAATTTAAGATATAATCTTTCATGTGAAAATAATTTGAAAATAAAGTTTTAGAATTCTTTTTTCATAGTGATATTTTTCGGACACACCTTGTACATTGCATGCATTTCTTAAGCAACAAGTATCATAGTAGTGTGCAAATTAGTCATTTAATTGCGTTTACAAATGAATTACATATAAGTAGCTCAGTACATAATAGGCCTATTGGTTAGAGATTTTTCAATGTTATGGTAATTTCTACAAATTAATACTTTCGATTCTGATTTACAAGGCCTTGAGTTCTGATATGAATGTAGAATAGACACACAATTTTTTTTGTGTGGCAAAAACACGTTTCTTTATGCATGTATTTATCTGCCTTTAATTAGCATATAATAGAGCTAGTTTTACACAAAGCACTAGTCTTATGAAAGAATGACTAATGCAGTGCAGTTTTGACATGGAAAAGTAATTTACATAATTTAATTTACTTTGTATAAGAAATCATATTTTGAATTAAATCAACTTATTTTTTATTGATTAAAATACCATGTTAAATGTTTAGTCTCATAATCTAAAGATATGTAGGAGTGTACATTCAACATAAAATATTGTTCTATATACAGATAAATACCCAAAATGTAGTAGGTGATCTGTCAAGTTTTTATGAAGGCTATGTTAATTTAAAATTTTGTACACCCGTTATATAGTGCAGACATAGATTACAAAATATGACGTCACAAGCAATTTTTTACATATTGAAATAAATTGTTTAATTTTGTTTTCCTAGCAACAGATTTGCATGTTTGGAAAAACAAGAAAAAGTTAAAAACTTTATTTCAACATATAGGCTAATATCTAAGTTTATAGTGATAACTGAAGAAACGTGGTATATTGGGAGACATAATATAGTAGTTTATCATTCATGTTTGCTTATTAACAACAGATTAACATGTTAAAAAAAGTCAGAAAACTAGAAAAGGTAAAACACTTTATTCCTAAAAATATAATTTTGGTTAGGTTGGCAATACTGAAATTGCTATCCTTACATGGTAAGCTGTACATGGAAATGGAAATAAGTAATTTTTGTTCTAATTTTTTTTTTAAGTTTTAAATGTGTTAATCTATTATTAGTAAGCAAAAATAAATTACAAAATTCAGCAATTATATATGTTTCTTTGCTGTAGCAGGACACTGTAACAAGCTTTTTTTAAGTGTCATTTTTTAAATGTGAGATAAGATTCTAGCATATTTTAAAAATCCAACTCTTTAAACACACACACACACACACACACACACACACACACACACACACACACACACACACACACACACACACACACACACACACACACACACACACACACGCACACACAAAACTATCTAACATAATTATATAGTTTTCTGATAATTTATTTACACAAACAACACTAAAAAGTTATTCAATCTCTAAATTCATAATTTCACTTTTCAACTTTTTTTTAGCACTATTATTAACTTCCAAACTTTTAACACTATTTGACAATTCATTAAAATACTTTATTGCATAATAAACACATCTTCTTTGACGTATAGGTAAAGCATGAAACAGAAGCTGAATACTTTTCAGACAAGTATTAATTACTTTCCCGTTGTATTCTGTTTTCAGTTTATTATAACAATTAATTATAAAAGATCAATTATTTTTACTGTTTCGTATTTTTGTAAAACACTATGGTCGTATAACAAATTTTTTAAGTTGTTAATTTTTGGAAAAAACAATAAATTTAGTTAGGTAACGTAAACTAAAATTATTACCAAAAAAATGTTTTGTCGTAACTTCTGCACAATTCCATTGCTACTGATTACAACCGGCCTTACTTAACCTATACTTCAACAGGAAGATTATCTTTCATTGCTCTGTCTAGTTAAACTAACGCTTAAACAATCTGTTGTTAGAAAGTAAAAAATAAACAATATATAGTGGAAAAGTTGTTTGTGACTTTCAAGTAATGAACTGTTACCCAAATTTATAATTGTGTGGTTGAATTATAATTTCAGAAATTGTTTTTAGGGATGCAGAAGATGCAGTTTATGCTAGAGATGGTTACGATTATGATGGCTACAGATTGCGAGTAGAATTCCCACGTGGAGGAGGTCCAAGTGGCTTTCGGGGTGGCAGTAGAGGAGGCAATGGCGGTGGAAGTATGGGAGGTGGGCGTGGTAGGGGTCCTCCTGCAAGGCGTTCACAGTATAGAGTTCTGGTTACTGGTAAGTTAGTGCTTGTATCAACAGCTGCTTTTTTTTTATCATTCTGAAGGTTACTGTGTCATTTAAATTTTCCCATATTTTCGTATTATATTCAAATGGTAATTTACAACAGAAAACCGATAGTAATTAATGTTGGAAGTTATTAATAATGATGAAAATTTACATTAAAAGTCGACCAATTGCTCTGGTGTTTTGTCATTGTAAGCCTTGCCAATAGCATGAGAAAGATAATGCAGCCTTTGCTTGCAGTCTGAATTCTTCCTTTTGAACAAAAACTCGACCAGGTGGCAGATAAAATGGTGCTTTGTATTTCCATGCTGTAGTACGTTACCACACACTTCTCACCACAACTGCTCAGAGTACTGAGTGTGGGCTTCTGTATCCACATCTACAAAGTTGTAACTGTGGTTCACCATCAAACGGGAATAACCCTCAAACTTAAAAGTTGTAGGTTTTCCAACAGTCACAGATGTAGTACCGGGAAGAATATTCTCAGCAATAATTCAGTGTGACCTTGTGTTGCTACAGACAGAAAGAAAAACTTTTGAATCTTGCTCAATACTACCAAAACCTCTCTACAACCTTGAATTATACGACATCTGTTATATTTCCTTTTACCTATTTTCGCTTCATTGATTAATTAACATATTACTACAAACTTCACAAAGAAATGGATTCATTTCAGAACAAGATGCCATCACGTATAAGTTCGATAGAAGCAAGACTGAGAGTTGGTAAGATCATGTGGACTTTGGACATCATTATCGCTCGGTTACCTAATGTACAAGGTGTTCAACAGTTCTATACCTTGTCCAACTGGAATATAAAAAAAATTGAAGTTGACCCAGTAATCATTTGGAATTACCTTTATTTTTTTACCATATTTCAATCTAAAACTGATCACAGAGGAGAAATGTTAAATATTTACATTGCTAATTTTCGTTACGCTGCAAAAAAGTATGAATAGGTAAATTAATTATAGGAAGTTATAGTGTAGCCTCTGTTTTATTATTTTTTCACATAGGCTATTGTCTTTTCAGAAAATGTTTCTGCTGCTTCTGTATTCTATTCCTATCAACTGGGAAACTATTCTGGATCAACAGGAAATAACAAACCATAAAAGGTTTAGGGTACTTTTCCTTCATTGTGTTTTCAACATTTACAATCAAAGTTCACTGCCAATCGCAGCTTCCCAATTTGCCTCAAGATGCAGGGTGAACATTGTAGAGTTTTTTAAACTTTCTTGGGAATTGAAACTGGATCCTGTCACTTATGAAATAGAAGGATTAGTCTTTAGGTCAACTGGTTAGGCTAGGTTACAGCAAAGTTAGGGCTTAGAAGATGATATTAAAATGTGAACTTACTTTACAAAAAATTTTAAGTTCTGAATCATCTCTAGGCCCTTTTTTATAAATAATAACATATGAAAGTACAGTGGTACCCTGGTTAACGGTCGTAATTCGTTCCAGAACTAAGACTGTTATCTGAGCAGACTGCTGTTCGATTCAGTGTTTACAGTAGAGACTTATGGAAAACATTTTAATTTAT
Organism: Callitettix versicolor; assembly: GCA_022606455.1. Lineage (NCBI taxonomy): Eukaryota > Metazoa > Arthropoda > Insecta > Hemiptera > Cercopidae > Callitettix > Callitettix versicolor. The sequence goes on along the minus strand of CM040190.1, from coordinate 46,193,808 downwards.
TACATACAAAAAAATAATTGAGTACTCACTATTAAAATATTAAAGATGAAGAAAGTTCACAGAGCATAAGTCACACTTTATTTTAATGAAATTTATAAAAATGTCTTATATTCACACACAGGACAAATCAATACTGTATATTTTTTTAGTTCATACTGTAGCTTTTTTAGTACAACAGTCAAAGTTTGTCTTTTACTTCCGTTACCACAAGCACTTTTTTAGGACCCATTTAATTAATATTCATGAAAAAAATGAAAAGAGTATTTAAGCAACAGTTTGAAACTCACACATGTACACACTTAATGTTTTGTTAGATTTAAAAATCAGAAGTATGTAACACGATACTTAAACCCACAATAAAAGAGTTGATGACACACTAAGTAAAATTAGGTTTCATGGACAGAAAAGGGAATATGAGTGGGCATTCTGAAAACAGATAACTAAGGAAGTTATTGCCTACAAAAACCAAAAACCAGTCAATGAAAAACTTGTTTGTGTTAACTCAGCACAATGTTTATTTCTGTAGCACAGCACAATGTTATCTCTGTATTTACACATCTGCATAGAAATTTAACAAAATGAAAACACTTATAATATGTTTAGACCGTTGTCCAAGTCGACCATTAGCCGGGGTATCACTGTATTACATTTGCGTGTATGTTTGTTAAAATTTTAAATTGACATTCTGTTTGTCATGTAGTGTGATTTTTTTCCAGCCTTATTTTTGTTTACAAATTCTTTGAATGTCTTAATTTTCGTATTAAATAATTCGATTGTGTGTATATTGTTGAACCAAAAAACTGATTAGGTCTATATAAGGTGTCTTCAGGAAAGAAGTTGAAAAAAGTGATTGTACGCAATTAAAAGACATAAAGAAACCTGGTTATACGATACAGAATCAACTTATTGCAATGTAAATTACTATTTTATATCACTGTGAGTATTTTTATTTTATTTAAAATTGGTAGAGTAGTTTTTTATACTTTAAAGTGTAAAACCTTTTTAGGATAAAAGAAATAAATTTTAACAAGGAAAATCTTTTGAAAATTGTGATGAACAATATATTTCAGTACCCTCACTGTACATTTTATTGTTAAAAGGGAATACAGAATAAGTAATATGTAATTTTCGTTACTTTGAAAACTAAATGAATAAAGCTTCTTTTATATTCATGTGTATGTATAGCCTGCAACTACTATTTTCTTAATTTGAATTTGTTACATCTCACTTTGCATACGTAATTTACTCATGAGTTTCTATGTCTATCCGTATTTCCTAGTTTCATCCAAAAGTTTCCTTATGAATCACATAATTCATTATCTACAATCCATTATTATTACTTGAAGATAAGTTAATGGTAATTGGTTTCATTACTGGTTGGTTTAGATAATTATACTGTACTACACTAATTGACCTTACATAACTTATTTCACTTTTAATTTGTTATCTAATCCATTAAAAAGAGTTAGTAGCATTACATACAGCTGTCTAGTGGCTGTAATTGATCAATTACTATGAAAAATACTGTAACGAACTGGTAACAAAAACAAATTATGTTTTACAAAGGTTAACAAAATAAAAGACCATTTTATATGTTTTGAACTGTTTAAGTGTATATTAATTTTCTAATTTATGTTCTAAAACAAAACAAAAATTTCACACACACACACACACACACACTCCTTAATAAATGATTAATAAATGATTAAATAAATGATTAAATAAATGATTAAAGGTTAGGATCATTACTTGTTGCAAGGTCTTGGACCAAGATGTTACCATAATGTCTGCTTGAATAGGCTTATTTTTTAATGAAAATTTCTTAAGAAAATCAGCTTCTTAAATTTGACTTAAAAATTTGAATGCAGGTATAATTAATTTTTGCTACACCAGTCATTGTTGTTTACCAATCATTGTTTAGAGTAGGGACCATCTGTATTTAGTTCAGAACAGTGGATAAATGTAATGCAGTAGAGTTCGATTAATGAACTCTCCGTGAAAACATTGTAACACCAAATTTACTGGGTATAATGTGAAATTTTGTTTTATTTCAGGTTTGCCTCCTTCCGGAAGCTGGCAAGATTTGAAAGATCACATGCGCGAAGCAGGAGATGTTTGTTTTGCAGATGTGTTTAAAGATGGCACTGGTGTAGTAGAGTTCTTGCGATATGATGATATGAAGTACGCCTTTAAAAAATTAGACGACTCAAGATTTCGTTCACATGAGGTGTGTTAATTTTTGAATGGTAATTGTGTTTGTGGAAAAAACATGCCTACTTACTGCAGAGCCGTATTTACTGATACTGAGGCCTCGGGCGAATTGGAATATGAGGCCCTTGGTTTACTATCTCTGATCAAAGATAAATAGGAATTCAATTTTAAATGAAAAATTAAAATTTTATTTTCTTAAATTAATTTTTGGCCCACTTATTTAAAAATTGTGTTACTGTTCAATGTATTCTGATCAATAAGTATGTTTATGAAATATTATAATTCTTCAAGACTATTATATCTGTTTCTTCAATTACTTTTTTATTATTTAGTTTTTAGAAAATTATATCATGTCAATAAAAATCATGAAAATATCTTTGAAAAGTTTGAAAAATCATTCTAAACTGATGCAGTTTGCGAATTTAGTTTGCAGTTTAGTATATTTTTGTAAGGTAGTTTACAATTGTTTATTAATTTGCAGCGAAATAATTCTTTATAAATTATTACATAATATTTTCTGGTCTAATTATTTTCGTGTGAAATTTCGCAAAATACATAATTATTACATACAAATGCAAAACTTTCAATAACATGTATATACTTTTAAAGTTTATTCTTGTACTTCTTTTTTTTATAATTTTTTTTCAAGGCTCTTTTCTGAGGTGAGGCTGCTGGCTTAGCCCATAGGTAAATACGTAGGTTTCCTGGAGTATTCTGGAACGACACAATAACAGGTTCATTAAAGAGTTAGGAATACAAGCTGTATGCGGTGAATACAAGCTGAAAAGAATAAAGAATTTTTTTAGTTTAATCATTTCGAAATATAAATACTTAAATGTTACACCATTGAAACAATAGGTTTAAATTACTTTAAAACCACATTTTAGAATATCGATTATCACAATCCATTGTTGAAAAGTAATAAACTTCCCAAGTAATTATTATTTATATTTTAAACAACTAATAGTATTAAAAGTATTGAAAGATAGTAGTATTAATAAATAGTATTAAATAAATAGTATTAAATAAATAAATAGTATTAAAAGATTATAGTATTATTTTTTCCATAATCTTAAAACAAAACCGAACTGGTTTAAAGAAATTGAAAAAGACCTAATAGAATTAAAAATTACAGAAAATTCACTGCTTGACCAAACTGCTAAGATAGTTACCAAAGACGAAGGAATAAGATTCCAAGATAAAACCAAAATAAAACCTAAACCTATCATTTCAGAAGAGGAGAGGAAAAGAAGATCAGAAAGAATGAAGAGCTACTGGGAACAAAGAAAAGTACAGCGCGTAAGAAATGATTAATTTAGCGTACCCCAAAGAGGGTGAAACGAAAAGAAGAAGAAGAAACAACTAATAGACTCCTATAAAACAAGTTAGACTAACACAATACTAAAAACTAAAACAAAATAATAAAACTAGAAAAGATATATCAAGAGTAAAGTGAAAGAACCGACTATGTCACAGAGCAAAGAATAATGTTTTGTGTAAAAAATTATAGTACTTTACATGGATATAAATAGAAAAACATTACTGATATTAGACTTTAATTTTTTTGGGGGGGGGGTTTAACGTCCGACTATTGTGCACACTTGGGCTAATGCAGACGATGGGATGATTTATAGCGTATGAAAATGCCAAGCCCTCGCCGGGAATCGAACCCGGGTTCTCGGGGTGAAAGCCTAGTACACTATCCACTAGGCCACTGAGGCGGCATTAGACGTTAAGATCACATGTTTACAGTTATAGGTTATTCATGTCTGACACCAATATGCACCACTGCTTTTCACCAAATCTTTATCCTTTGTCAGCTGATAACCTTTGCTCTTATGAAGAACCCATTGATTGAATAAACTTATAAATGTTATACCATTCATTCTTGGTCTAATGATGATCCAGAATGTAAGTACTATTTATGTGCCAACATCCATACTATACATAGCAGTATTGTTATACTTGAAATAAATTATTTTTGAAATCTGTAATTAATTGTATTTTATAATTCAAGTTTTCTCAATGTTTTTTTTTTTTAAATTTCAAATTTTCTTTAGGGTGAAACATCTTACATTCGTGTAAAAGAAGATTACGCTGGAGGTGGTAACGGACGAGATAGTGTGGATAGAGGTGCAAGTTTAGACAGAGGTGGCGGCGGTCGCTCAAGAAGCCGAAGCTACTCTCCACGACGACGAGGCTCTCCAACGTACTCACCTGTGAGACGATCGTATTCAAGATCCAGATCACGTTCCTAAGGAGTGGATCATTCTGTAAAGATATACTATATTTTATCTTTACATAACTACAATAATTAATGACTGGGAAAATTTAGTCTGTAACCTTTTATTTTTTATTTTTCTTAGAGTGCATTTTATTAAGAATGTTGTAGGCCTAAAGCTCTTTCCTTTTCTTTATATATTTTAACCCTCCCCAATTTTTAATCTTTTTATCATAAGTTTACACGTAATATTATTACCTTGTTAGATATATTCTGTTCTGAATAATGGCATTCGCTATTCCAGTGAGGTAATTTCAGATAAGTATCGATGTTTTCCTTTTTTTTTCCAATAATTTAAGTGATTATTGTATAAGTTTTCAACATATGTATTTGTAAAGTAAACATAATAAATCTTGGATTTGAAAAAATGCAGCAATTTCTTCTGGAGGAAGAAGCGGATCATTCATTCTTCGATGGATAATCCGTTTTGAGGAAAGGAAGGATTGATTGGACAACTCATTTTTGAACTTTTAACTCTGGATTAAAGGATAGGAATCATACGCAGTGGAACAAATTCTTCATTAAAACTTTTAAAATTTAAACGTGAAGGATGTTTTCTAAAAAAAAAGGATGTGTTATTTAGCATGTTCTGGATGAACAGATAATTTTAATTCTACCAATTAGGCGGAGACATAAAATTGGATTCAGTTTATATTCGATTTTGTAGGCCCTTAAATAGACATTAAAACTTTTAATGATTTGGATAAAATGTATTTTCAATGGAGGATCAAAATGGATTGTGGGACGTGACTTTTTATATTTTGGATTAATTCAGTGGAAGATTTTGGATTAAAATGGATTTTTGGTAATTTTCGTAGACTATCTTGGATCAAACTCATTGTTGGAACATTACTGTAAATGGATAGTACATTAAAATCGTGGGATTTATTATAATTAAATGGAGTACTTAATGGAGTGATTTAAGTATGTGGATTTCATTTTGATGGATTAAATTAATTATGGAGGATCTCAAGTCAAAATTGGATGAAAGATTATCGTGGATTTTGCTATCATGGATCAATTAATGGAAGTCCTCAATTCGATGGAAAAAACGCAGTTGTTATCGTGGATTTTGCTTAAAAGTTGTTGGACCCAAATTCAAAATGGATTGTTGAATATTACAGTAGAATTTTCTACTCTGGACCCTTATTCGTAAAATGGACACCCTTCGAAATTCGGGAATTATAGATTAGGTAAAAATGGAACAAATTAATGGAAAGTTTCATTTCGTTATGGATTTTCATGCAGTTTTAATTATGGATTTTTCTAAGGATCAAATTTATTTAACGGAGGATCTTTGTTCAAAATGGATTGTCCAAGAGGATTCTTTACTTGATGTGGATACCTTTTCCTGGAATTTCCTTAAGGATCCCTTCTCTTAGATCTTAGCATTAACGTTCGTTTTAAAAAGCTAGTCCAGTTCAAAACTATTTCTAAAGGATCTTAATATAAAAATTGAAATATAACATTTACTATTGTATGTAATATTAATACTAAAAATAATATATATAACTAAGTACTTTCATGGACTTCAAACATAACTTGTGCAACAGAAACACTGTGTTTTATGGACTGTTAATTATAATGACAAAGTTATTGTTGCTTATATTTGTCAAAACAATCAGGACTCTTAATTGTTAATAGAATTTACTTTAAATACAGTTTTCAAAGATGACTGAATTTCAGTAAACTACATGGACTAAAATATGTTTATACTACCACAACTTTCAACTGTGAATCATTACTAAGCATGGAATTATGGATGAAACAACTTGTAAATAAATTACATTAGACTTAAATTTTGCTTCATTTCATTGAAAAAAAAACATTTGACTTGGACCACAAAATGGAGGACTCATTATCGGAAACACTTACACTTTTGGATTTAATATATCATGGTAAATATTAATGAAGCACAATACAATTGCGTCTTTCTGAATTTACGTTTAAAAAAAATCATCAGTATTTCACTAAACATTGGAATTCAGGAATTGTCTGGATCATTTTTCCATAAGGACGCTTTAGGATCAATACATGCTCATTCATACGTGAGAATTTGGTTCATTGTACTTATAAATGTCAATCACTCGAATATCATGAGGTAGGGTTGTTACTGTTCTGTAGCAAATGCTGAATAGCAACTTTTTACACTGGTTTTTAATTTTTCTTTTATGCTTAAGTCAGTGTATAGTGTATTGATTATAGTGGATGAATAATCATTGTGTAATAATCATTATAATAATTAATAATTTAAAATTTATCTTGCTAACAATAGGTTTGTTATTTACTTGAAAATAGTTTGAATCATTTACGTATACAGTTTCAAAATTAGGCAAATATTACGCCAATTTGCATAATAGTTTTTCCAAACTGTAATATACCTATATTAATTAAGTTAGTGTTTCCCTGCTTTGTTTACTTCCTAATGGATTTATTAGATGCATGCGTCTAGCCATTGTCTGTATATAACCTTCTGAGAATGTACTTCTACAGCAGGATAATTGAACATTCTAGAATGCCCCAAAAGATTCTGGACTTTTGTTTCCTGTTTCTAGAATGTTCTGAAACATGAATTTGCTTTGATAATCCAAAACCTTCTGGGACATTCTAGAACATACTCAAACTTTCTGAAAGATTCTATAACATTCTACAATGTTTTCCAACATTCTGGCCAATTTTAGTCACTTAGGCTCTCGATTCTGAATTGCTTCAACTTCCTATTAGAACTCTACTGTTTTGATGCTCTTATCTCAAAACACAACCCCTAAACTTCAAAACGGAAACATTTTTCATAGGTGGGGGTCATATAATCCCCATGAGGCTGAAAGGGTGTGTTGTTAAGTTATAGTGACACTCATGAACAAATCACGCTCCTTAATCATGCTTAAATTTATATATATATATATATATATATATATATATATATATATATATGGATGTAATGTTTTATCATATATAAACTGATTTCAACTTCTAAAGAAACAAAAAAATTCTATATAATGCTGGACTAAGTAGTCATTTATGTAGTACATTTTAATTTAGGTCAATAAACTTAAAATATGTACGCAACATAGATCCATTTGTAAAAATAGACATTTAAAATTCATTACACTCTATACTTCTGCTTAATTACTGAACGCATGATAAAGAGACAAAATTAACTGATATTTAGGTTTATAAATACTAATAGTATTGTTGTCAATGTTGAATGAATGAGGGCGTTGTACTGCACTGATAAACGTGCCATGGGTATCTAGAACTTTTTTAGATAAGGTAGCACACCTACACTGCTGGAACAAGCAACTGTAGATTGTTTGTAGTGAGTCAGGCACTGTTTATTTTAAATTCGTGTTTGGTAATGTATAGTCATATTGTAGAAAATTAAACCTGTTTTCCATCTACTTTAAACTGATATGATGATATGACACATTTATAATATTTGATGAGTTTTTCACCAGTTGGAAAATTTAAAACCTGTATTAAACAGAATATCCAGTTTATCCTTTAAACAGTATTGAATGGACTGAATTTTTTAGACCTAACCTAATGATGCTTGCTGACACATCATCCATACTCTTAGAAATTAGCAGCGTACAATAGTTTCATCCATAGATTATTGGTCATACCACTCGAGCCAAAGGATTTTTTAGGAAGAGCTTAACACTATAAAAAAACATCGCCATAGCCAATGGTTATAAAGTTTCCATTGTAGGTAAGTTATTTGGGAAACACTATAGTAAATGTGAAAACTGGCCAACGTTCTCAATGGTGGATGAGGAAGGATTTCCCTTCCAGTGGCAGAGAGGGCGGAAGAGCTACCCTCTGTGGATCACCTCCGTAGTTGTAAAATCCTGGAGCCTGGCTCCATTTGCTTGACAACCTGACAGTCAAAAATGAAAAAGTCTGAAGAAACTCCTAAATTACCAACTCAAGACGAAAGTAAAGAATGAGTGGCTTAAGGAAGTGGAACAGGACCTAAAAGAATTAGGGATAACGGAGGGACATCTGAAAGAAGGAAGGGAAAAACCAATCCTTAGGAATAAAAACACTAGATTAAAATTTAAAGAAGGAACAAAAAGAGTTGCCTTGTACTTGGAGGAAGTTAGACTACAGAGATCTATAAGACTGAAAAAGTATTGGGAGAATCTTGGAAACCTAAAAGAAACAAAGTTGAAAGCCCAAAAGAACCAAAATTGACTAAATGTGCTCCATTGAGGGCTATAAAAAAAAAAATGTAACATGCTCAACTAAACACAAATGAAGAAAACATTTGTACCGTCAAGACTATGGAAACATTACTGAAATCCTCACCAATGCAATTAAGCATCTACAAGTTACTACAGCCAAGATAAATGTAAAAACAAACACCTGAATATGTAAAATTACATGTGATGACTGACAGTTTTTATATAGATCAGACGGTTAGAAGCTTTGGAGTGAAGTTCAAAAAATATCTGTAGAAAAACTGTACTAACACAACCTTAAATTATGCACCTCTATTGAGAAGGATCATGGTCATACTGATTTTGAGACTAACCTGGAAGTCCTACACATACGCAAAACATGGATGCTGTTGAATTTGAGATTTTTAAAGCTTATATAAAGAATCCACAATGATTGTTGAATGAACAATTGCATTTCAGGCCTAACATAATTTATGACACAGTTATAAAGATATTAATTAAAGCTGAGCTTCGTGACTGAATATTACAGTTCCTAGACCCATGGTGTGCATCTGATGTTATAATATTTGTTGTGTTGTTTAATGGGTGATGAGTTCTGTTTTATAAAAATTTTAATGTATTAATGAGCTCTGAGGAGTGATATCTGAAGGTGAGATTGTAATCTTGAAATGCGTCATAAGATGTATTTAATTATATTAGACGGAAAATTGAAAATACGTAAAGTGACAAACATAACCTTAAAATAACTTTTGCACAAAAATAGGTAAAATGTTTTCATTTCGAAAACAGTTAATTTAATGTGTATTATTAATAATTAAAACAGTAGAAACTTAAGAAAAATATATTGAAACATTAATGTTTCCTTGTTAATTTTATAGTTATTGCCACATTTTGAAAACAAATCTTAAAAAATGATATGATTTGTACAAAAATTGAGAACACAATTGTAATCCAAATTTAAATTGATAAAAGTGTCATGCTTTAATGTAGTTTATGCATCAATACTAGGAATAACTTATTGTGATAATACATATGAGCAATACCCAGTGAGTGAGGAGGGTGTAGTCCATGTAGTAAACAGCAATGACATCACAATGTAGTTCCTTTAAAAATTGCTTAAAATCATATTGTATCATAAGAAATTTAATATTCCGCAAGTGATTATCGCTTCATTCATTAATAACCTGTGCAACAAAACAAAAAACAATAAAATACAATATACAGTTATGTATCGCCATAGTCAAGTACACTGAAGTTTCATTGCCTTGGTAGAAATGTCTAAAACATGTTAAGTGCTTGATTTTGAGATTCAAAATGGCTGTTAATGTGTTCAGTTAAGGAAAAGTGTAGAAACACCCAAATTCTAACGTATGATCTGCACACCTGCAGATTTGTTGAAGATTAGTTCAAGTTGCAGTTTCTCTCGTTGCTTTACACTATCGTTAACCCTGATTCCTCAATCTTAAACTTTTGGAAAAAATTTTAAAATTTTGTCTAGCATGTAAGTTTTGTTTAGAATGATTAAAAAGATAACATTAAGCTAAATTTTTAATAGTCAATTGAGAAGTACTCCTTTCGAAAAAAATCAAATTAAATTAATTTTTTTCATTTATATGACACTTTCTGAAACTGGGGCAATTAAAGAACTTAAACCCTTGTGTGAAACCATTTCTTTAAAAGTTTTAATAGAAAAAATAGCGAAAAGTAAACGTTACCATTTCTAATATTTGTAATTTTAATACTTCTTCTAAAAAGAATTGTACACATTCTTTTTTTGGTAATTCTTGGGCAAGTTATGTTCTTTTTTTTAAAGTGGTGGTTAAAATATCTCAGATTTTGATTTAATTGTAATGAGCTTTTAAATCTGCAAGAATTAGTGGTTTCCAGTTTCATTCAAAATTTGAAAAAGAAGTGAAGGGTTGGTGTTTGTTACGCAGTACATGTTACTTTTGAAAATTTGATATATGACATCAAACAACTGATATTTATTAATTGAATTAGCTAAGTACAGTACAGTGATAACCCGCCTAACAGTCATATGGAAAGAAAAATGACCCGCATAACAGATTAGGTTTCCGATAGATAAATGGTTGAACTATATTATGAGAGTGTTTTCATTTTGTTTAAATTATTTCTAAGCAGATGTGTAAATATAGAGATAACACTGTGCTGTGTGCTACAGAAAGTAGAAACTGCTGAGTATACACAAACCAGCCATTGATTGGTGTTTGGTTTGTGTAGGACAATAAATTCCGTTTATTATTTCTTAGTTATATGTTCTCAGAATACCCACTCCCTTTTCTGTTATCATAACCTAATTTTACATAGTGTGTCAACAGTTATACTGTTACCTGTGTCATACTTTTATTTTTTAAGTTTAAAGAAACATTAAGTATATTTGTGTGCAAGTTTAAAATTGTTGTTTAGGTCCTGTTTCAATTTTTGAACAAATTAAAATGTTTTCTATAAACACTGACTCAAGCACAGCAGTCTGCTCAGATGAGAATCTTAGTTCTGAAATGAATTAAGAATGTTAACCGGGTTAACATTGTACTTATTTTCTTACTGATAATATTCATATATGAGAAATATTCATTCAAATTTTTGCCAGTTAGATTTTTGAAAGAATATAAATTATATTCTAATTAAAATGTCAATTAACTCATCTGTAATATTTAAAGCCCATATAAATGACTTATCATAGAAAAATTTTGTTTGAAACACTTTGCAGGCTCTGAAAAGAGCTTTTAATGGCAATCTTACCTTGATTTAAGCGTCTGACTTAATTCAGATATACAGCTATCTGACTAATTTGCTTCAAGCATATAGCTACCAACTAAATTATGAAGTGTTAAGTTCTAAACCCCAATCACACAAACATTCAAGAGTCTTCAGCATAACATCGATTTATGATATGGTTGTGACCAATTTGCTCGTTATATAGCTATGTGAGTGAAGTGACAAATGACTTTGACGATAGGACCATTTTACAAACAAAAGTGTTTGACTGAATAAAATGTTTAAATAATCAGCTGACATATAGCAAACAGGTTGAGAGCGAGCGGAATTGCCTGCGATAGAAAACGATTGTCCCAAATGATTGTTCTCCAGATCTACAATTTGATGTTACACTTTCGTTCATATTTCACGAAATAAGTGTGGTGCTTAACATAGCTCAGTGTAGAGCAGTGAGAGTGGCAGTGATTGGGATTGTAAAGATCTTTTTAACTGAAACTCTCTACTTTCCTTAACATGAATTCTGTTAGGAAATCCATTTTAAAACAAAACTAAACGACAGATGGAGATGTTATTGGGTATCACTGACAAGGGTAGTTGTTTCAAAGTGGAACTATGACTGTTATCTGAGTAGACTGCTGTACTAGTCGGCGTTTACAATATAGACTTATGGAAAACATTTTATTTTGCTCAGAAATTGAAAACGGGATCTAAACAACAATTTGAAACTTGAACACAAAGACACTTAATGTCTCCTTAAATTTAAAAATCAAAGGAATGTAAGATGATAATATTATGACTGTTTACATTTTTTAATGGGCTAACAAATTGAAGACATAGTAAACAAGCTGACACACTGAGTTAAATTAGGTAGGATGACAGGAAAGGGAGAGGCATTCTGAGAACAGATAACTAAGAAATATCATGGAAGTTATTGTCCTACAAAACCCAAACACCCATCAATCAAAGGCTTGTTTGTGTTAACTCAGCACAATGTTTATTTCTGTAGCACAGCTCAATGTTATATTTCTATATTTATATGTGTGCTTAGTAATAATTTAACAAAATGAAAATACTCTTAGAATATGTTCAGACCTGTATCTGAAATTTAACTGTTATGTCAGTCATTCTTCATTTTGTGAATTAGAAGGTTGTCCAGGTCGATCATAAGCCGGGATGTCACTATCACTGTATTGCAGTATGTGTGAAAATGTCATTTTAATATGATTGCAGTCAGGATTCATTTTCATTATGCAATTTTTCAGTTATTCTTGTTAAATAACCTGCACGTCATGAACAAAAATGGAATTTATTTCATTGACCCCTAATAAACCTCCTGAATTTAATCGACCCCCTTCAAAGTTCAGTAGACCCCCAAGGGTTCCACCTGGATCCCGTTGAGAACCCCTGCTCTATTGTATATAGAAAGTAAGTATTTCGTACAAAGATAACTGTTGTTAGGGGTGTCTTTATGCATGTATTGGAAATTAAATAAATTGACTGATTTAAGTGGGGCCAGGTCTTGAGACACATTTTAAAATTTAGCTCAACTATAGTTCCCAGGTACACAAAACGTGATAATTTTTACTCCAAAAATCCGTGTTGGAAGTTATTTATGAATACTGAAAAATATGTTTAATTTTTGAAAACCTGTTTCGGAGATTTTACTAAAATTTTGATGATATACTTATAATTCTTAAATCAGTATTACAAATTTGAAATAAAAGATTATGGGGTTAGCTTATAAAAAAAAACTTGACAGTCCATTTTTAAATTATACTCTGTAACCATAATTTTTTTTCAATTTCAGTCCACTGACTAGTTATGAATTACGAAAATATTATGAATTATAAAAATTCCTATTAAACTATTTATTTTTTTTTATTATGTTTATTGTATATTACAATCTCAAACATAAGTGAAATTAGTGCAATAATAATTATTCACTTTTGGTGAAAGGGTACAGCTCAAATGATCATATTCTGTATTTGCTGAATTAACAAACTGTTAGATTTCTTCGTAATCTCCATATTTGACACCCATAAGTCCAAATAGGTTTAACTACAGATTGGCACAATAGCCTTTTGTTCTCCTAATGAGCCAATACAATTGATAAAATTTTATCTTTATTTGTTCTGCTTTTTTACTAGCATGGATTTTCCAAGTTAAAACTTATTTGAGAAATTAAGCCAGTTTAGTTTGACAGTACAGTGAAAGCTCTCTTAACCTATCCCCATGGGACCATAGCACTAGTTGGATAACGAAAAAGTATGGCAAACTAAATATTTATTCAATATTGATCTACTTATATGTGTTCCTTGTCAATGTTCTTGAATAAACCATAACTACAATGCATCGTTGACTAGTTCATGTGTAGACTTTTTTTTATGTTAAACAAGATGATGATTTTTTTTTATTCAGTTTGTTTTCAGTCAAAATCTTGAATAGCTTTGAAAATCTTGAATTTCTGTGCCCGTCCTTTTTCATTTTAGCACATTAATTTTATATTTTATAAACATACGCTGTAGTACTAAATATCTAAAACACAAAAATTTAGACCTTATAATACTCACACCAATCCTCACGCAATAACAAGAACAATTGATTAGGAATGAGCATCGATAGTCGATGTTATCAAAACATCAATGGTTTTATGTCGATGATCAATGTTTTTCATATCGATAATAGACAAATCACATATTTTTTAAATGTTTGATAATAAGTCAAAGGTTTTTCATCTTTTCTTAGTAATATTGTCAAATAAGTAGTAATATGGCTTAACTAACCAATATGTTGGCTGTAGTTTCTCCTCACTTGTCAGGAATCGTCAGTGTTGAATACTCTCTGTCCAACAACAAAAGACAATCATTTTTCCCTAAATCGATGTTTCACAGTTCAAAATATCTCTTAACGACAAAATATCTCTTAAAATCTCTTATATTTAATATGTTTTCCTGTCAATGCTCATTCTTAAAACTGTGGCAGATGTTACCACAATTTTGCTAGCATACAAAAACACAAGGAAGTGATGCAGTGAGCATAATTATATATTGTTTCTTATCACCATGAGAAGCAATTTAATGAACCGGGATTTATTTTAGGTCACTTCTGATAATGGATGGTGGTTAAAGTGGAGGCAGTTAAGAGGGTGTTCACTGTAAATTAAAAAATGTAAAATGGATTCTGGCTATCTCTTAAGTTTTTTCGTTTAGTCTTAAAACAAATTTTTTTTTTTTAACCGACAAGTATAAGTTGCTTTGAAAATAGCAGTGCTAATGTTTTGTTTGGAAGTATTTATCTCTGGTTGCTAAACATTCTTGTTATGCACATGAAAAACACAAACATACATGTCTCATAAACTTTTTCTTTTTTTTTTTTGTGTTTAACGTCCGACTATTGTGCACACTTGGGCTAATGCAGACGATGGGATGATTAATAGTGTATGAAAATTCCAAGCCCTTGCCGGGAATCGAACCCGGATCCTCGGGGTGAAAGACTAGTATGCTATCCACTAGACCACCGAGGCGGCTCTCTCATAAACTTAGTGTCAAACCTAAATCCATCTATAACCATGGAAAGTTTATCTTTTATTTCAGTGTGATTTGTAAAACAATTTTTTTTAACTTATAAATTTTTTGTAGGCATATCGAACTGTTGGTAAATGATAATTTTTATTTTCTAATCGCATAAGTAACTACATAAAGAATGCTTTTCAAGATAATAATAAATCAGATCTTGGTTATATGTAAAATACCTGATTATTCACCACTATATTCTTAATGCATACGCTTATTTAAATTAGACATTGTTAAGGTATTTAAAATTTAATCTTAAGAAATTTTTTGGCATGTATTATTTACAACTATTGAATAAAAAGGCCGATTTTTAAAGGACTCAACCGCTGCTTCGTCTTCTACGATACATAACTTCAGATTGGGTTTTCAGAAAATGAGAATATCTTTGGTAGAGTATTTCTACAAAAAAGTAAGTTTTTATTTTAAATGTATTCGTTATTAGTGGTTACTTTAAGGAAAATATTTACTTAGTTGTAATTAAAAAGGGTGCAAGTAATTGAATTGTGTAGTGTTTAGTAAACTTAATTTCATATTCTGAAATATACTTTGTACTTAGTTTTAACATTAAACTGTTTACATCGCAAAACCAACTGACTGTTCGTGTGACAGCTGTTCATATAAGCACACATTTTGTTTGTTTTCCAGTGTTAACAACAGTTTAAAGTTGTGTTTAAATTGTTCTATTCATTCAATATTATTTCAAAAATTGATCAGTTCTGTAACATTGTGTGAGAATGTTTTCATCAATTTGCATTTATTTTAGAAACCTCTATTTTAAAACTGTAATTATTATTTAATTAAGATTGTATTTTTATTTATGAATTGTGTGTGTGTGTGTGTGTGTGTTATAAATAAAAATACTATGTTAAATAATAAATAATAATGTCAAAAATTGTGCTTTCTAAAATAAAAGCAATTGTTTGAATAGCTGGTGAAATAGAAGTTAATTTAAATTTCTGCTAAAACTACAGATATATACTTATATAGATATGAACAGCTGAAGTAAAGTGTCCATGATTTCGCCTTCGTACATTAGTTACACTGTTTTCAGTTTAGTTTGCTGAAGGTGATTTACGATTATTCCCCTTTTGTTTGATTTTAATATTGTTGAAAACAACCTGGCAGTCAAGTTAGAAATAAGCATGTAATAAACAAACAAAACTGGTTTTATAGATTGACCTGAGGCTGTTTTTACATTTATTTAGTAGAACTGACATCAGTTTCTCGATTTAAACATGTATCATTTAGTTGCATTGTTTTGTAAAAGGCAACTAGACACAAGTTGGTCTACTGCGTCCCTGAATTTGTGCATCTCAGGTTCGTAGTTTCGAAACTTACAGTTACTGCTTAACTTTATCATTCTGTTAGTGTAATTGGCAATAAATGATGGATGTTAAGAAAAAAATTAATGGAATTTAAGTACAGTAGAACATTTATTATTTGACATAATTAGAATCGGGCACACCTAAAATAACATAAAACTAATAGATCAAAGAACAGTAAACTTCGCAGTATATTCTTGTATACAAAATGCTCCATGACAGTGTTGTAACTGTTTATGCTCTTCTCTGTGAGGCGGTCAAAATTATGATAGGTTTTGTCGTTCATACGGTATTACAGAAAATAATAGCAACTACATTGAATCTACACCCTACATTGAAACTACACTCTCTACATTGAATCATAGCTCGCCATCTTGAAACGGAAATAAATAGGAAAAAATCTTACACATACATCTTTTAGAGGATTTATACAAGGTACTTCGTACCAGATTTCAAATCATTTGCCTAATGTGTTTGATTAAAATTGTGTACATTCATCATTGTTAAATCATAGCCCATCATCTTGAAATGGAATTAAATAGGAAAAATGTTACATTGTTTGGGCTTTATACAAGATACCTCTTTTCCAAATTTGAAAACAATCATTCAGTGCATTTGACCAAAACTGTAACAAACACACAAACCAAATTCCGAATGGTCAAATTGAATTAGAGACTCGTGCTTCGTTCAATCAACTAGGTTAATACAATAGGCCATACAAAAAACCTTAGAAGGGAAATTTCCTGCAGCATTTACATCTACATAGGCTAAATTAAAGTTTTAAAGAAATGAAGGTTTCATGATGTAATCAAATGAAAGAAATCGAATCCATATTTTAATAAAACAAAAATATTGTGATATTTATTACTACACTGTACTTTTTAATGAACAAATAAAAATTCTTAAAAAAGAAACAACTTTAGTTAAATCATATACACTGTGAATTGCTGTTGTAAATTTACACATGTTTAAAAGAATCTTTCAGTCTTGTTTTCCAATTGTGTCAGTCATTGCAACATCAATATGTCTTATTAGCGACGCATTGAAAGGTGTACTTCTCTATCCGCATTTGCTTCTCCATATAGCTGTACTTCTACAAGTGCAAGTC
Organism: Callitettix versicolor; assembly: GCA_022606455.1. Classification (NCBI taxonomy): domain Eukaryota; kingdom Metazoa; phylum Arthropoda; class Insecta; order Hemiptera; family Cercopidae; genus Callitettix; species Callitettix versicolor. The sequence continues at coordinate 46,176,391 of CM040190.1, read as the reverse complement.
TGCCAAATTTTTGTTTTTTTTTGCACATGTCTAATCCAAAGGCAGTTTGTTGTTTTTTGACAAGGTTTTAGAAGCTTTCATATATAAGCTGCATTGCATTTTTTTGTTGAACGAATTTTTCGTGCAGTACTGTATTATAAACAACACAATGAAATGTCATTTGCAGCTACTACTTTATATAATTTTATTTCAGATTGCCTGCAAATTAAATTTATAGTCTGACATATGAAAATGAAAGTTAAAATGTGTTTTTTTTGTTAAAAAATATTCACATTTGGGCTCGGTACTAGTCACAACAATATTAATCAATGTTCGAAACTGTTCTGTTTATGTTAACAGTAATCTTTATTGTGTGAAAATTTTTTTATGTAAATTGTAAATTCTTTGCTTCATTTATGTAGCATTGTTTTTTTTTTAATCTTGACTCTCGAATAATTTAATTGCAAAAGTTTTACTGATTTCATTTGGATTTTATTAAGTGTGTTAATTTGTATTCCTCCTCTCTTCTATCTGACTTTTATTTCATTAACTTATGCAATGTTTTCTTGTTGCAGTTTGCATGAAGCAAAAACATTGGTTATATTGTGATCGTCACACGATTCAATTGGAATTGCTACATTGAAAAATGTGCTCACTTGTAATTGAAGGCAGTGAAACATGGAGTTACTGCAGAAGAAAGGAAAAAGTTGACGAGTGGATAGGCGTCGCTCTGTGATGAGTTTATTTCATCATGAGCGCAATGTCAAATCCAGTAATACCATTGCTTTTACAGATTTCTGTACGGAAATACCATGGTGTTACACAGCTTTAAAAATGAGCTAAAATATTTAAATTTGTTATAAGATATAAGATAGGGTGTCGTGGACTGTTGTTTTCTGTCTAATTTTTATCCCAAAAAGTTTCACCTAACAGAATTTTTAATATTTACTTTTAAATAAATTTTCTGTAAACTTTGATATATCTAGTAGGAATGAATGATTATAAAAATAACATATTTACGATTTACGTTTTGTGAATGTATTTTATGATTCAGCTAAAATATACATACACAGTGGTATAGTGTACAAATTTTAAAAATGTAATTTGCTTTGTTTTCTTAGGTTTCAACAGAAATACCTTTTAAAGGGCGTAAAATTTCTTTCTAAAACATGAAAATCACCCGTTCTTGGACTCTTTGAGTCTCATGGGATTATAAATTAATATGTTTCAACAAAACTTTTTTCCGTTATTTGTAGCTTTGACTAGGTTTTAAGCAGTGTCAAACTGCCATACACCTACCCTACTTGAAACAAAGTTGCGGATATTCAGAATTTCTGATTTATTTGCCTATAATGTTAAAGGGCTTACTTTGTCTGCTTTTCACTAGGAAGCGGTTTTATGCATTTAGATTAAATATTTTTTCTATGTTACATATAGCTATGTAAGATTTATGTATATATACCTTTTCAAGGGCTGAATTAAGAAAAATGTATATTTTTAATGAAATTCAAGAAAAAGATTTAAAATAAGACTTTAACCATCTTCTATGACTTACTATGGTATATGGTGTATAAATACCATATGTACAGTCTTCAGTTATAATTTTAATTCTTAAATATTACCATTTTCCTTAATGCATTTTGTTTAATGTTTTTATTATTATTATTATTATACTTCAGTTAAATTCACTTCAGCTATTTTAAACATATTTAATTTATTTACATGATAATGTATACAAAGTGTGTCAATTAAATAATAAGACTAGTGCATAAAACATTTTATTGATGACCAATTACATTACAAAGTTATTCCTTTCAAAGTACTCTTTGCTAATCCCTACATTCTTTGTACGAACTGTTCAAAGCAGAGCAGAAAGTCAGCTTGTTGAGAACCTCCATTTCTTCTGCTCTCAGTGGTTCCGCACTGTAAAATCTTGTTTTCTTAAGCTTCGATTTGACATTAGGAAATAAAAAAGTCAAAGGTGACCTTGTCGTTAGAGTATGGTGGGTGGTCCAACATGGTAATGCTATATTTTGTAAAGAACTTCTTCACAGACAAGGCATAATGGGCAGGCGCTTTATCTTGATGAAGCATTCAGGAATTACTCTTCCTCAAATTGGGTCTTTGTCTTCTCACTCGATCGTGAAAGGCTGTCATAACCTCAAAATGTTGATTGATCGTCTGACTTTCGAAGACCTAGTGAACATATGTAATTTCAACACTTTTAAAAAAATAATCATAGACGAATTTTGATTTACTCATTTTCGTTTTTTTGTCATGGTGAGGTGGAGCTCTCCCAATGCATCGATGCTCTATTTCAGGATCTTAGATAAAAACTACAATTCATCAAAAGTAATCACTCTAACAATTCTGCATTATTATTAGTGTTGTTTAAAAGGTCAGTATAAATGTTCATTATCGATTCCTTTTGCTGTTGAGTGAGTAGTTTTTGTAGCATTTTTGTGAAAACTTTCTGCATGTTCAGTGATAATGCAGTATCTGATGGACATTTTCTTTGTTCCTGAGATTTCAGCAAGAGCTCCGGCACTCAGATGATTTTTTACAAATTTTCCTTTTACAAATGCTGTTTGATTTTGATGTTAAGGGTTGTCCAGGCCATCATTTCACATCTTTTTTTAAACAACTCAAAAACTTGTGTACACGATAAACATGACTTCTATACACTTCCTTTAACATGACAAACTTCTGTAGTAGTTTTTCCTTAATCGAGTAAAAAATCAACTCGATATCTCTGACGGTAATCAAGTCATGAGCGTTTTAATGCTAAAAAAATGGCTTGATTTTAACATTTCCCAGTTGGCAGCTTGCAGGCCTTTTTTCAAACGTTGATTTCACACCTTATCTATATAATTAGAGATTTCAAATTGCACCGGGATTATAGTCGAAAGTCCAAATTTTCACATGGTGTTTCACCTTTTATATGAGGTGTGTTCAGAAAGTAACGAGAATTTTTAAATTTCGCCGGCATGGAGAGTCCAATTGTCAAACTTTTTTTTTTGTTATGTTGGTATACATGCCCTTGAAATATGATTAAACTTTAATCTGTTTTCATTGTTGACTTTGTCTGTGACAGTCACTAAGGTTAGACATGTTTTTATGAGCTCGGCAATTTTCGTTTTTTAAAAGAAATGGATCAAAGAATTTGTATCACATTTTGCATAAAAAATGGAATAAAGTGTAACAAAGTGTGTGTATGGTTAACAAAGGCCTATGGTGAGTGCTATGAGTAAAGCAAGAGTTTATGAGTAGTATAAGCGTTCCCAAGAAGGCCGTGAACACGTTGAAGATGACGAATGCCCTGGACGCCCCAGCACATCAACAACCGATGAAAACATGGAAAAAGTGAAAGAAACTGTTATGAACAATCGCCGAATCACAATTAGAAAGGTTGCTGATGATGTTGGCATATCGATTGAATCATGTCATGACATTGTTTCCAATGTTTTGTGTATGAAACGCGTGGCAGCAAAATTAGTTCCAAAATTGTTGAATTTTGAACAAAAACAGCGGAGAATGGAAGTTGCTCAGGAGTCACTAAATGAAGTCAGTGACGATGCAGAATTACTGAAATGTATTATAACAGGTGATGAAACATGGGTTTATGTATATGACGTCAAAACTAAGGTTTAATAATTCCAGTGGAGGGTTTCTGGCTCACCAAGACTGAAAAAGGCTTGACAATTGCGGTCTAACATGAAGGTTATGCTCACTGTGTTCTTAGATATTAATGGCATAGTGCATCATGAATTTCTGCCACCAGGTGAAACGGTCAGGAAGGAGTACTACCTACAAGTTCAACGCCGTTTGCGTGAAGCAATCCGAAAAAAACGCCCGAATCTGTTGAAAAACAATTCATGGTTTTTGCACCACGATAATGCACCAGCTGACACTTCATTGCTTGTTCGTGAATTTTTGGCCAAAAACAGTACTGTAACGATGTCCCAGCCTCCATATATGCCAGCCATGGCTCCGTGTGACTTTTTCTTATTTCCAAAAATAAAGAAAACCTTAAAGGGCCATCGTTTTACAGCCGTAGATGAAATTAAAAGTGCATCGCTGAAAGAACTAAAGGCTGTTTCAAAGATCGAGTTTGAGAAGTGTTTCGAGGATTGGAAGAAGTGCTGGCACAAGTGCATAATCTCCAATGGGGACTAATTTGAAGGCGACAACATCAATGTAGAAGAATAAATAAATATTTTGTTCAAAAAATTAAAATTCTTGTTACTTTCTGAACACACCTTGTATATCTCTTATAGTTTTTGAGTAATCTTCACCTGAAAACCACTGATTTTCGTGCTTCGCAAAATGTGGGCAAAACCCACCTCCCTTTAATGTTTTAAGCTGAAATAACTTTTTTCTGATTTACTAATGTATGATACATTAAATTAATGTAGAATTAAATTTAGAATCGATCTGTGTTGTCAGTTTTCCAAAATTCGCATTATTCTTGGACTTACCTGCAATTTTCTTCCGATTTTCAGAAAAATATTTTTCGACGCATCTTTTTGTGTGATACCATAATTTGGTGTAGAATTTAATTTAGAATCGATCTGTGAAAAAATCAGTTCACTATCTCTTAACGGTTACCGAGTTATGAGCGTTTTAATGTTAAAAAAAGGCTTGATTTTAACATTTCCCAGTTGGCAGCTTGTAAGCCTTTTTTTAAATGCTGATTTCACACCTTATCTATATAATTAGTGTGTTTAAGTAGCACCGAAATTATAGTTGAAGTCCTTTTTTTCACATGGTGTTTCCGCTTTTTAAATATCTTATAGTTTTTGAGTAATCTTCATCTAAAAACTGTGGACTTTTGAGTTTCGCAAATGTTTTTAAGCTTAGAAAACTTTTTTTTCATTTTCTAATAAATTTGTTTCTCCTTCTATCGCAGCTTCGGTAGTTCTGCCTGGCACCCCAAAGAATACTATGACTTATCGCTGATGGAGTCATGGTAAGAAAAATAAGACAAATTAAATTGAAAATAAATACATCTTAATTTTCCAATTGTTTTAAAGTTTATAAATTTCAATAAAACTTTACAAATTTGTTATTAACATTTAAATTGTTGAAAATAATAGTTTGTTAAAAAGTTAAAATAATATATTTTACTATTTATATACAAAACTTTGAACACTAGAGTTGCATACACACTTCAGAATTCTGAAATCCTTTATGTCGACTCTAGAAGATTTATAAAACACTCTCAAATTGTTAATGATTATCTAAATAAAATTTCTTTTTCACACTTTACAAACAAAATCATATTACATAAACTGTAACTATAACATGTAATAAATCATTTGCTTTCCTTTACAAAGCTTAGGTTTAATTAAATAACAATTTCTAATACATAATAAGGGAAACAAGAAATGATTTAAAAAGAAGCTTTGGAAAAAAAATTGATTCATATAATGGAGATATGTGTTATTTCACAAATTGAAAGAGGTAGGACAAAGTGATATGTTTGAAAAGGGATTATGTTTCTTTTACCTCAAGAATGATAATTTAAGAACAAAAGTAACAATTATTTTTACAAAATCGATATCACAGTTTAAACTGCTTCCCGAAATTTGATATTTTGTAATTATCAGTAAAGTACTGAATTGATGTAACAACATTCATAACAAATAAAAAAAACCACCAAAACAAGAACAACTGTAGTTTGATAGACTCTTAACACAAATTTGACAAAAATGTACAAAAATTGTGTTAAATATAACTAATTTAACATTCACTACTATTATGTTGATATGAATTGTATTTACACTTTTTTAAATGTCTCTTTACAGTTTCTTTTGAGCTTTAACACAAATTTTCACATGAAATGTTCTTTTTATAAAAACTGGAACTGTCACACAGATCCCGATAAACACAACATCTTACGGTTTTTGTTTCAAAGTTAAGACAAAGTTTATTAAAAATATTTTACATTTTTCAAAATTTACAACAATTGGACAACACATGGCACTTTTAATAATTACGCTTAGTTGTAACATGCAGATTGTACTTGTTTTATCATGTAAAAACAAATAATTTTTTATCAAAAACATAATTAAACCAGTCAAACTTTAATTGTAAAACACTACTTTAAGTATTATTAGACAAGTATTCGTTAACTATAATTTGTTTTCTTGTGCAATTCTGTAGGCTATAATGTTGCTAAAACAATTTATTAATAACAATAATAAAATTTCATAGCAATTAATTGTCTTCTCAAGACTACAAAATTTATTATAGATTGTTATTCAATCGGTCAAGACAAAAAGCAGAGAATTCCCAATAACTTCAGAACAACTCAGTTTCCTGATTAATGAAAATCTGCGTTATTGTGTTCTACAAAATTTTATACAGAAAGATCATTTATAAACAAAGAATATATTTGTCTAGTTAATATGCTTTGGAAAAAAAACATTACAAAATAAATGACACATTGTCAATAAATAATAGAATTTAATCCAGCAAATGGAAAAAAACATTTAAATAATTGTTTAATGCGTTACTAGCACTGGGTTAAGAGTTACTTAACACAAACCTGTTTTACCATTCACAACGAATCTTGTTTCATTTAATCATAGTTAAAAAAAAACTAAAAATTTCAGTTTTGAAAAAACCACAATTATTCTGTTATTTATATGTTTATACATACCCTGTGAAACTATAAACAAAATCAAAACATAACCTAGAAATTGTGCCATGTTATTGAAACGTCCTTTCGTTATAACGCGAGCTGGCATGGAATGTAACATTTAAACTAAACAGAACAGATTGTGCAACTATAGTTTGGATGGATCGTAATTGTCAAACTTCCATTGTTGCTGTGGTGAGGAAGGGTTGCATTCTTCCATCAGAAGTTTTTGTTTGTTTTCCGAAATTGCCAAACACTTCTTACTGCTGCCGTGTTGGATGAGTTTCGACTGAAATAATAAAAATAAGAATTTAGAAATAGCAACAATGATACAGAAGACTAGCCTTCAGTGGTTCAACCTTTGAACCAGATCATCACACTTGGCTCTACAGCAATTCTGAAATTTGGAAGTACAGTAGTTGCAGGTTATTGTGATCACATGCAGGATTACAGGTTGTGAATGTAATAAATGACAGATTGAGAAACATGATGCACTCTGTATGAGTAGTATCACGTTTTGTGACCCTTATCCACTAAACATAAATATCCCTATATATAGGCTTTATTTATAAAATATCTTAAGTGCATTTAAAAAGTTTTTTGAAGTGAATTCTTCTTTAAATAGCAAATTTTGTGGTGCAGTGAAATTAAATTGAGAATAACATACCAAGAGTAATGTAATGAAAAAGTGAAGAATACAATAATAGGAAAAGAAAGAGGAATTGGGTGGAGTGTGTGGTGTATGAGCAGGAGTAATTTTTAGCAGTAGAAGTATGTTGGGTAAAAATATAAATTTCATTTTAGTGCTGCATTTATTGATTTTCCTTACAGTTTATACTAAAGTTATAATTCAATGTTTATGCCAATCAGACTAATGAAGAAAAGGGATGAGCATGAATGAAGGGGAGTAACTTGAATGAAACCTGTGTTTAGGGCTGAGTTGTAGTGAATTGCCCACTATCCTATCGATGAGCTATGAGTATGCTCCATCATTGCTAACCACTAGAATATGATACTGCAGCATACATTGAGTCAAGAGAGTAAGTTAAACTATAATGAAACTGGCTGTTACCCGTTGCGGCTTTGCCTGTAATTATAATGTAAGCAATAAAATTTATAGTCGATTTTTAAAATCAGAATAGGTCATTTCATTTTAATATATTTCTATATACAATATTATACGATTTATGGTTTTCGGCCAAGAAATATACATTTTTGTTACTCGATACCTAAAACAGGGTCCTGTCATATTTTAATAAAATACAGTATTATTAAAAAGTCACTATTATACAATTAAACTGGAATAGTATTGTGTTTATCTCAGGTACCTAAACCGTGTTCATACCAAATTTAATCTCAATTGGTCCAGTAGTTAGTGTGATTGAATAACAAATAAACAAAAACAAACTTTCAGAAATATAATATGATTAGCTGCTACCCGTCACGGCTTTGCCCTCAATCGTAATATATATTAAAGATCATGCATCGGTGTTAGGACCAACAACCGTGTCAGTTAGGTTTTGGTGAATTTCTATTTTGAAATAAAGGTTTTTTTTAACGCACCACCGTGTTACTCTTTAAAAAAATGTAAAGAGTACATGTAAAGAGTTCTACCGTGTTATGGAGTACTCTTTAAAAAAATTAAGGCTTTTTTCCTGCATTACCGTATTAGGCCCAACAACTATGTCAGTTAGGTTTTGGAGTAGGCCTACTCTTTTTTAAAAAATAAATAAAGGTTTTTTTAATGCATCACCGCATTAGGCCTAACAACCATGTTAGTTAACTTATGGAGTATTCTTTAAAAAAAAATATAAAGTTTTTTCACGCATCACCATGTTAGGCCTAACAACCGTGTCAGTTAAGGTTGGAGTACTCTTTGAAAAAAATAACGGTTTTTCTCAACATCACCATGATAGGCCCAACAACCATGTCAGTAGGATATGAGGTATTCTTTAAAAAAATACAAAGGTTTTTTTACGCACCACCGTGTCAGTTAGGATATGTAGCCTAGTATTCTTTAAAAAAATATAAAGGTTTTTTCACGCATCATCGTGATAGGCCCAACAACGTTGTCAGGATACGTAGTATTCTTTAAAAAAATATAAAGATTTTTTCACGCATCACTGTGTTAGGCCTAACAACCGTGCTAGTTAAGTTATGGAGTACTCTTAAAAAAAAATATAAAGGTTTTTTTCATGCATCACCATATTAGGCCCAAAAACCGTGTCAGGTTATAAGTACTCTTTAAAAAAAAGTTAATAAAGGTTTTTTTAATGGATCACCGTGTTAGGCCTAACAACCATATTAGTTAGCTTATAGAGTATTCTTTAAAATAAATATAAAGTGTTTTTCACGCATCACCATGTTAGACCTAACAACCGTGTCAGTTAAGTTCAGTACTTTTTAAAAAAAATAATGGTTTTTTTCACACATTACCGTGATAGGCCCAACAACCGTGTCAGTTAGGGATTGTATTATATTTTAAAAAAATATAAAGGTTTTTCATGCATCACAGTGTTAGGTCTAACAGCCGTGTCAATTAGGTTATGTAGTATTCTTTAAAAAATAAAGGTTTTTTTTTACACATCACCGTGATAGGTCCAACATCCGTGTCAGTTATGTTATGTAGTATTCTTTAAAACAATATACAGGTTTTTTCACGCATCACCGTGTTAGGCCTAACAACCGTGTCAATTAGGTTATGTATTATTCTAAAAAAAAAATAAAGGTTTTTTTCACACATCACCATGATAGGCACAACAACCGTGTCAATTGGGATACGTAGTAGTCTTTAAAAAAATATAAAGGTTTTTTCACGAATCACTGTATTAGGCCTAACAACCGTGTCAGTTAGGATATGTAGTATACTTTAAAAAAATATAAAGGTTTTTTTACGTATCACCGTGATAGGCCCAACAACCGTGTCAGGATATATAGTAGGCTATTTAAAAAAAAAATATAAAGGTTTTTTTAAGCATCACCTTGTTAGGCCTAACAGCCATGCCAGTTTGGTTATGCAGTATTCTTTAAAAAAATGGGTTTCTTATCACCCAAAACCCGTGTTAGATGTATTTTTATTTTTTTACCGATTTACAACACGTTACTGATTTTCACCGGGTAGCAATTTTGAGGTTATGTTGGTCACTTTTATTTTCGATTTTTATCGTACTTCTCGTGCTTTCATATTTTGGATTCTTGCTTTTGGACACATAATAAAATATTTTATTAACAAAAATATCGAAAAATCTAGGATATGCTACACTGCTTATTTACCATTTTTTCATATAATGTAATTACACTAATATATATACTACCTTACAATTGGCACTCTGCGTAGGGATTTTTTTTACATTTAATATTGAAAATTTAACACAAATAACAAATTAAAGTCTGTTTTGAAAAAAATTCAACTAAAATAATTGAAAATGTTATATTAAAAGCAATAATTTTGCAATAAATAAAACACAGATTAAGATTCTTAAAATAGGATTGAATCTATGTTCATCTCAGGTCCAGTAAATAACTACAAATAACACATGCCACAAAACTAAAAACTGATAATTATTTTGGGCTGGTAAGTAGTATATTGATGTTTTGTAAAACGGGAATAGGCCTATGTGTATCTCTGATACTTAAACCATATTCCTACCAAATTTCATCTCAATTGGTCCAGTGGTTAAAGCGTGATTGAATAACAAACAAACACAAAAACTTTCAGAAATATAATATGAATTAGATACAAATGAATGAATGTCATTGCATCATGAATGTTTTTTGTTTATTTTTCAAATTACCTCAGGTTTGTACAACCAGTATTGGTTTCCCTGAGATCCATGGCAGGGGTACAGGATTACGTCTTGACCTGCGTAGTCCAGGCACGCTTCATCACGTCTTATTTCTCCCGTCTTGCTCAACATCCAATACTGGAAAAAAAAGTTTAAAACATTATTCACAACTGAAAATGTTCACAATGAGTGTAGACTTTTTTTTTAACATGAAATTCTTTCAAATACAAAATATTATGACTTTTCTAATAAAGATTACCGACAATTTTTGTACATTTGTGTAATTCATTCTTATTTTTTCATTTCAAGCAAGAATCGGTTTTCCCTTTTCGGCTTAAAACTTCCATCTTCTAATTCCTACCTTCCATTTTTTTTCTTCCTACATTCCATAAATCTTGATCCAATCCCCTTTCTCTCACTTAATTATCAAGTTCTTCTCTCCAACTAAGTCTCAGTCTTTCTCTTTTCTTGCAAGACCTGTTCTGTTCTTTCCATTTAAAAATATGTTTGGGAAGTTGATTTTCAATCATCCTTCGGACACGACCAAACCGCTGAAGATGTTTTGTCTTGATGTCGTCTACAATGGTGTGCTAGGAATATATATATATATATATTCTTATCGGTTGAATTATCGGTTTACAAAATTTTATGTCTTCCCATCACCACTGATCTCAATCTTCTTTCAGTCCACTTTGTCTCATTTTTTTATCAACTCCACTTTGCCAACTATTCTATCTCGCTTCTGCCATTCTCTAAACATGTCCAAATCATTTTAATTGTTTGTCTTCAATATCATCTGTTACAGAATGTTTCACAAACATAATCTCTTTAATTCTATGGTTGTTGTCAATGAACTGCCATCTGATCCCTTCCAAAAATCCATTTCTGTTGCTGTTACCACAACCAGTATTCTTTCTTTAACTGGCCAAACTTCTGAACTTCATATTATGTTTTTTATAATAATGTTATATACAGTATTCGTTTCTTGTTTTATTTTTAAATGTTTCTGTCCCAGATGGTACCTTTCAGAATAATAATGCTGACACCCTTATCAGGCTTATTCTCAAGTACTTATATTCTTTGAAATGCTTTACATAACGTCCATTGTCCAACAGCAAGCCCTGTTGTCTACTAATGCACGTTTATTCTATTTAGTTCACATTCATTTCTCACTTTGAATACTCTTTGACAAGTCTGCAAGTCGCCGTAATCGTGAGCGTAGGGTATTACAATTCAGTGCTCGTGTTTCTGTATGTTTTACCGCCCTTTTAGTGCTTGTTTGAGTAGATTTTAAGCAGCCTTGATGACAGACATCACCCTTATTTCAGTCCATTTGTTGTACCAGTTTAATATTCTTCGCAAAACATCTAAATTAAACCATACTGTTTATTTTAGAATAAACTCACAAACTTCTTTGTATTGTATAAGGAAGTTATGAACAAATACAGCATCCTATGATGCTGGTTCTTTGCTTAGCAGGTTGTGTAGTTTTACTTTAAGACAGTATCTTTAGTTTGGCATCAGTTTTAAAAAAGACACATTGTATTTAAAACATATGTGCTCTAATTTTAAACAAAGTTTAAATTAAATTTAACTTTAAACATAACGTAAAATGTTATGTTTTGCCCTTCCAATTATATTTTAATATTATAACGAAACTGTTATTATACTGTAGAAATCATGACTTCCCTACAATTAATATTCATTCAGTTTTCTAAAACACTAAACTAGAAATATTTGACAATCTAATAAAACTTTCTTTAAATAAAATCACTAAAAATAGACTAAAACTAATAAAAGGATAGCCACAGCTTGTTATTAGTTCAAAAATAAAGGAATGAGGATATGCAATCAATGCTGAACTAAGTAACGGACTGTGTCACCCAACCTAAAAAATAATATTGTAGCAATGTACCATTTGAATGTAAAGATGTGGTTTCTTTTATTTTAATATAAATTAAATTTTACATTACGTGTAAACAGTCAAACTTGGTTATAATGACCTCATCATGAGTCTTGACCAAATGACTATAATTAATGTTAAAAAATGGTTTTAGCAACACTACTATTGTTCTAAAGTCTTAATTCGATAATTCACAACTTTATAATTCGTAAAACTCTTTAATTTATATCAAGACACTGGACCATTAAAAACTCTCAATCATATTAAAAGGAGACATTTTTGTCCCTTCTTTACTTCATACTGAGGAAGCTTGATGTTCACTCTATAGTTCATACTCGGTCCAGCTTTTGCCTCTGTAAATTGTACTAACTGGGTACATTTCTTATTTATACTGTGTAGACATAATATTGTCTATTTGTTGGATCATAAATTTGTCAATGTTTTAAGAATGTAAGGTGTCAGCACCACAGAGCTGGTGAATAAACAAATTGAACTATTTAATAGGAAAGATGTTATACTGGGCTGCACACACTTAACTGAGGGAGACAGTAAATGTTTAGATAGTAAATGATAATATTTATTTTTCAGTGTCAGTCAGTTTTATAACTGTTCAAGTGCAATATTGTTAATACAGAGCTGTTGATTAATCATGATAATGAGTGCATCAAAATACAAGTCTTTTTCTTTTGCAGACAAAAAACATATTGCATGAAACCAACTGTACTGTAAATTGTTAAATACATAATTTATTTTCAGATTTTCCTTTTTATCAACCCCTCGATAATTCAAATTTTTTCCTGGTCCATTCAAATTATAAAATATTGAGTGGTAGCTGTACTTAACCATAGTGTCAAACATTTCTCATGTATATTTTACTCTATATAATGTAGTAGGGCTTCTTTTATCTGAGTTAATATGCACCAAGGACCCTCTTAGTTTATCTAGGAGTGATATATTTGTGGAATACATTATTTTCCTTACTGCAGCTGCAGTTCCCCCTATTGAGTTTCAGCACTGACTATTGTAGATTATAACTGTGATGCTGTAATCGGGCATCGCTGCAACGATGACATAAGGCAAACGGTATAGTCATAGTAGTTCAGAGTTTCAAGTATTTCTAGCTTGGAAAAATTACATTTACAGTATTCCAAAAACGATACAGCAAGTCTTAGACATAACGTTATTATCCCATGCTTTGCTTTTAAGCACTTTTTAGACAATGCAGCAATTGTTCTGTATGCAGAATGTGTATGAGAAAAAAAGTCTAATCAGAATTACTGCTGTTGATAAAAGATCAACTCAATTGTCAACATTTTGTTATTCTGCTTAAACAGTCATTTATAACCGAGCCATACACCGTATGTTTAGTCTATCCCACTACAATATTGGGCGCAGAGAGATCGTGATTATGCAATATTACATTTTTTTTAATGCTGTATTTTCATCATGTTTTTATGGACATATTTAAGTATCTTTCATATTTAAAATTGTTTTTTTTATATCATCGTAGTTTCTAATATTAACTTTTTTTTCTTGATCCTTTCAATGAAATTATAACCTAATTCCACCGTATCAATAAAAAATTTGAATCAAATAAAAAAAATATAATTTTGTTAACTGATACTTTTTTGAAAATCATATTTCTTTATCAACATTAAAATTACATTAGTATGTGTATTGTTTAACAATAATTTGTGATGAAAAAATGTGTAATATTAAAAACAGTGATTCTGGGTTCATTTTTGCAACAAAAAAAATCATTAAACATGAATACTTACAGTTTAATATGAATCAGTGTCTATTTTAAAAGATAATTTTATAGTGGTTGTAGTTTATTTTTGTATTTATTTGTAAAATACAAAAATACTCACATATTAAAATGTTCATTTGTGTAATGTTACTAAACTTCGAAAATTAGCTACCATCATCATGTCAGGTAAAGAGCATACATGGTTATTATTGCTTTTAAGTGGAAACACTTATTACTGTTCTTTAAAACAAATATCCATTTTTAATTAATCATTATTTCTAAGCTTAAAAAATTTAAAAATAGCAAAACAAAAATAGAGTGAAAAAAGTACAAGTGTGGAACTCGGCGAGTTACCGAAAGTAAATCTTTTGTTAATGATATCTTTGCTGAATTTATAATTGGTTTGAAGATATGTTTACAAATATCTTGTTTTGTTTAAATAAATAAATATGTGTACCTATTATTTACTTTAATTTTAGTAAAAGATGTTTTATATTTATTCGTGACAATCAGTTGATTTAATTGATCAGCTGGTAGGCTATATAATAAGTTTCAGGTTATGTTGTTAAAAACTAGCAATATTAACACAAACATTATATTAATTTCGAATATATTATAAACTGCTACAAAGTGCCCTTGTTCTTTAACTGAGGAAAAATACCGAAACCAATGTTTTCATATAATACACATGTACTCCTATCAAAAAAGGGAAGAAAAAGAAAGACAAAATTTGTTTGCTCATTCGTTCCATATTTCCAATACATTTTTCTGTTTAGCCCACTTTTTTTCTATTCACTCCTCTCGCCACAGCTAACATTAAAAGCTTCACTTCCATTTATTCGTACAACACCCACACACTACTGAATACCCATATACAGAATGTCTTATTCAATCTCAAGCTAAATGCTATAACAAACACAAAAACATGAACATTTTTAAATAGTGAAAACCAACATGATACAAATTTAATTTGTTAATAACAATGCCCTCTTCCCCTCAAACTGTGGCCAGCCTGTTAATGATGATGTCAAAATCATTCACTAAAACTATCGATACAAAGCAACAATAAGTCCGTCCACCTTTTTATTAGTCGTTACTCGTTAGTTGCAACATGGTAGAAATTGTGTCTACAAGTTACAAAAATGTATTACTAATAAAAGTGTGTTGTATTTTGTCAAATGAAAAAAGGAACCAGAAAACAATCGAAGCCAAAACCAACAAAATTAAAAACTAAATTATAAAATTAACTTTCAAACATTACTATAAGAAACATGTTTGCAATGCAACAAATGTTTACAATTTGATGATTACCAATACATTGATTTCTGAGGAAAATAGAAATGTACCATGGTTATCAAATTTTCTAACTTAATTTAATGTTATTTTAAAAATTACAATAAGTCTTTCCACATTCTGCATTAAGATATCTGGGCCAATCCCTGACCACTACTAAAAGAAATTTTCTAATCAATAATTTGTTGTTGTTATTATTTTAAGGCGAAAAGCACACTGAGGCTATTATCGCCTCCCTAAATGTAAGTGTGAGTGTAAAGTATTAAAGTCGTAAGTGTATGTTAGACTCGGGTACCGTGAGGGACGTTTAAATCCTTTCAATAGGCGCAGCTAGTCTGCACCCCCCTGCAGGGTCAATAATTTTTGGCAGGTTAGTAGTACAGTATGTTTTTAGAACAGATGGTAGAAAAAAAAATTATAAAAATGTTGTCAAACGTTGTGTTTAGAGACTTTTCAGGCAATTTTTTTTTAAAGGTGAAAAGCACATTACGGATATTATCGTCTGACTTTCCCGGTGGATGCAGCTGTTGGGTTTAGCGATCGTATCATACTACTCTCACTCATCTACAGCAGAAGAATTGACAGACAATTCTGAAGCTGGCTATCCAACTTCATCAACTGTAGGTTAAAGAGAGTCAGACGGTTTTAGAAGAGTTTATGTCAATTTGTAGTCAGTGCCCACTGTGTTAGACTGACAAAAAAAATGGAGAGAAGGCATCCCAAAATCTTCTTTTTAGACTGCTATTGAAAAGTGATAAATGTTTGAACTTGCATGAAGACTAAATAAGAAGTAGTGTCCTTACAATAGGAACTATAAAACAATTTTTTTCATTGTCAACTAAAATATAACATCGAAAAATGATCTTAACTTTCTAAATTACCCCAATAATCTAAGATGGGCCATGAATTCTGTGTGATAATGTTAATCCAAGCAAGAAAAATGCAATTAATTAATCAAGCTGGTTATATCAACTGTTCCACCTCCACAAGCAATATAAATGGACCGGTTTTATTGTTCGATTTTACCTGGTTACCGCCTTGATTATGGCAAGGCCAAAGTCCAACCGGTTTGTGCATATCTTCCGGTTTGCAAGCTGAATCTATACAGTATGCGGACCATTTATTGCCTATCTGTACGGATCAAGTCAAACAGAATCATTAGAAAGTCGAAATAATAGTCTGGACAAGGTTTACAATCAATGCTCCGACAACTGCTTTGTATAGCTAGAAATAAAACAATTTGTTATAAATATTTTAGCCATTAGCTTTGTATTGTTGCCATTTTGGTTTTACATCATACAGAGAAAGTTTGTTATGAGCTGAAATACAGTGTTTAATATCAACACTGTATTACAGATATCCATCCATCCATTCCCACAAAAAATTTTTGTAATCAATTTTCCTCAACAAAAACTCCAAGAAAATTTCAGTTGGGAGATCAACATTTAAAACATTAATTTGGTACAAACAAAATCTTATCATTCATTTATTTCCCATGAAAAAATGGCAACAAGCAAAAGCTGCTGACTCCCAATGTATGTTTCAAAACAAACCTGGTTTCCTCCCATTTTATGACAAGGATAGAGACCTACAGGCTTGTGTAGATCTGACTTCCTCGCTGGCGAGTCCAAACATGTCTTGCCTCCGTATCCCATATTGCGCACCTAAAGAATTTCACTCACAAATTTAAATACATATCAACAGACATTAAACAAAAATATCAGAACCACTGTTTGAATAGCATTGATTGTAATAGTAATTAGAATATAAATGAGATCTTGATTCTGAATTTAATGCTTAGTATAGTTCAAAAGGACTTGCTTTTCCTGCACATATATGACATCTACATATATACTGGATCAAAAATGTTAAGACTAGAAGCTAACACACTAAATGGAAATTTGTTGAAAATATTGCCATAAAATCAATTGTTCATAGTTGAATTTTGTGGTTCCAAACATAACAAAATTCAATATGTAAATTTAATGTTTACATTTAAAAATTTGTGTTATTAGTTCTTACAAATTAAATAATGGGTGCGAATGCAATACAAAAACCAAACATCCATTTCTGAAGCTACAAGAAATCTATTAATTGAACCTGGTTATTGTACTTGAAATCAGTTAGTCGGATTTTATTGAAATTCTAATTGATTTATGAAGAATTGTAATTACCAGAGAACCACATTCGAAATAAAATAGTATCATTCAAGAGTACCTAAATCAGAATAAAACTGGTAGCGTTATGGGTTTACTTTTGTTTTTAATTTCAAACTGTATATACCAATTTGAGTTATGAATCTTCATGTTCAATGATTTAAAATCAAAAGTTATCCATGCAGAAATTCACTCAAGCAAAAAAGACCTTTTTTGAATGGTTCTTTAAAGCGAATTATACTTTGTATAATTGGAAAATAAAATTGTTTTTAATGATTAAAATTAAATTAGGAATTAAAATGATTATGAACTAAGGAAAATTTAACACATTAAAAGAAACAAAATCCAATTTTAAAACAATTACAAATACTAACTTTATCATTACTGACAGACTACTGGCTTCAGCTAATCATATTTGCCCAATTACAGTAATACAGAGGGTAAACTACCACGCCTATTCATCTTAATAACATCAGAGCTGAGTTCCCACTGGGCAAATTAATTTCTGTTCCAACAACTTGAGCTGTAAATTTTAGTGCAGACAAACACAACGCTATTGCAACAATGAATTGTCTGAGAGGGGATTATAACCATGCTCTCAAACAGTGCATGTTAACTTTGTTGCAAAGTAGAACTTTATACTCGGTCATACAGATCAATTTCCAAAACTACGATCATGTAAGCACTGATTCTTTCACATTTTTATTCTCTTCATTTATTTAGAAAATTTCTACTAGGAAACGTAGCTACCTCAGTGGTCTAGTTGATAGCGTACTGGGCTTTCACCCCGAGGACCCGGGTTCGATTTCCGGCCAGGGCTTGGCATTTTCATACGTTATAAATCATCCCATCGTCTGCATTAGCCCAAGTGTGTACAATAGTCGGACGTTAAACACCAAAAAAAAAAAAAAAAAAAAAAAAAAAAAAAAAAAAATAGCAGCTTGGCAATTTCATTTTTTAAAAAATCTATTAAAAAAATAACAGCCATTCATAACTTTTTATATCTTAAACATTTTTGAAAATAATTATCGTATAACAATCTGCACAAACAAGCTTTTTAAATTTTATTGAAAATTTAAAAAAAAACAATCTTATGGTAATCAGGGTTCATTTACGTAAGGGATGGCCAAATAAAAACGTGTTAGATAAAAAATTTACTGTGATATTAATTTTTGTAAATTCGCTTCCATCATGTCAGCATAACAACTGTGTGCTGCAAATTATTTTAAACAATTTTACTGAAATTTATGTCACCACGAAACATAAAACAGACAGACAAATGGTTGACAATACCTCTAAAAAATTTGTTGTAAAAACCGTTAAATTTGGAGATAGATATATTAACAGTCGTACATTTTTTTACAATTAACGGGTTGTAAACAAATATGTACTGAATACAAATAGGAAAATTAATTAAAACCTTTAATCAAATAAAATTATGTAAAATTTTTTAACACACAAATTATTTTACACGATAAATACCAATTAGTTTCCAATAAAGTTAAATTCCAGCACATGTAAGCCATTTAGGTAAAGTCATTTGAAATTACCTTTTATAAATTTTATGACATCTTGTGTGTTCAACTTAACAAATTCTTGTTTCTGTAAATATAACTTTTTAAACTTGTCGATTCTTTGATTTCAACACATGTCTTTCAGTTCATATCTCTGTGTTTTTGCTGAGAAAGTGTTTTATATTCAATAATCAATAACACTGCTATTACACATGTCAGCAGCAGAGTGTACCCATGCACATTTTCCCCTCTTTTTGTAATTGCATTTACATTATTTAAAATGCCATAGTTTGACAATGGAACAATTAACAAATCCCTTTTACCAATATGATAAATCATAATACAGGTTGACCTTACCTCGCCTGAAGCCACTGCTTCTCCGGGTATAAAAAGTTCTGGATATATGTTATCCAAGTACCATTTGAATGATTTACAACCAAGTTTCTTACGGAGTTCTTTCCTAGCTGTCACATCACCGTATTCGCCCTATACGCATAACGAAAAGTAAGCATTAATAATTCATTTATTTTAATATTAATTTACTTTACAATAATCCTCTTGTATTAAGAGACAACTTGCAGGGAAATTTTTAACAGGTGTACAAATTAAATTTAAATTAAAATGTCTGATCGCCTGAAATTCAAAGCTCACATACTTAAGCTAAGCTGTCCCATACCAATGCAGCCTTCGGGACATGCTATTCAACCTTGACTTGGGATCTAGCCCAAGAGCAGATTGGTTAGATCCAAGTAAGGTTAGATCTAGCTAAGGCACCTCAGGATTGTGAAACCCATCTAGTCCCTGAGAGCAAGTTTTCACTTAATAAATCTATCAAAAAATTACTTTTCTGCTTAATAAAAGGGTATATCATAGCTCTCACCATACCTGATAAATATAACATATTAGCAATATCACAACACTTATATTTTACTTATTATTTTTACAAAGTAAAAATAATCTTATAAACTGCATTTAGTTTAATAATTATTTTACCAAAATATGTTTTAAACTCACAAAACAAAACAAAACAATTATTTAACCACTGTTTAATCCAAACGTGGTTTATACTTTAATGCATAAATGGATTAATACATGATCCAGATAAGCATACTGGTGCTGCATTCTGGGATTACAAGCTTCAAGCTTGTAGTGTGCCCCACCACAATATGTAGTAGGTTTATCTGGACCAGCGTTACCTGTACAATGAATATAAAAATATCTGAAATATGTAGTGCTCTCTATGCAATTCTGGCAATGGACAAGCCATTGAAAAAAAAAATTCAAATGTAAAGAAAAAAATTTACAATAATTTTTGTCAATTTCATTTTGAAACACATATATAAATACCAGTGTTTATTTAATGTGTATATAAAATAACAGTAAACTTTGAAACTGTGATCAAATTAAATATTGGTTTACGTCAATAATTTTGATGTACAGATTCTATAAAACCATGCAATACATTATTCCATGATGTTTTCACAATATGATAAAATGAACCTAGTACCATGAACAGTGCACTGGTCGTGATAATACACTTTTTTAACACAAAATTTACAGACAAATAACTGAGGTTTATGGTAACGTGAATGCCAGCCAATGAAATGGCATCATTTTTGATCCCCCCCAAAAAAAGCGATACAAATTCTAAGTGCCAAGAAGGTTGTGGCTACAGTGTTTTAGGATCAAAAGCATATCCTACTGATTGACTACATGCCTAGAGAGGAGACCATAAATGCAGCAGCCTACTATCTATCCTTCACCAACTACATTGCACCGTTCAAAATAAACTGTGAATTGTTGAGCAGCACTGTGTTTCTTCACGATAACACATCTGTCTGCATGTTACTACGTTGATATCAAACTTCCTTCAGCAATTAAAGGGGAAGTTTTTTGAACAGCCTCTTTATATTCTGAACTTGGCCTTGAGTCATTACCATCCTTTCCCCAAATTGAAGGATATTTTGAGTGGAAACCCAAAAGAAAATCTTTATGAAAGTGATAAAGAACTGAAAGAGAGTGTTAGTGAGTGGTTCAACAACTTGGCAGCAACTGAATATAAAGAAGGCGTAGAAAAGCTGGTGAAACACTACGACAAATATTTAAATTTGAAGGGCAAATATATGGGAAATTAGCTAAGGTATTGAAATAAGTTTTGTTACATTACCTTAATGTTTTTAAAAAAAAAATATTTACTTTACAAACGACCCTCATATTTTATAAAGTCCTAAAAATTGATTAATATATAACTTTAGCTATTCGGATATTAATATTCTAAATGAAATCATACTTCATTCCTAATTCTTGTTATAAATTAAAACTATAAGTTTTTCAAAATTAGTATTCATTAAAACTGTTACAACAGAACAGAACTCTATCAATGACCTTTACAGAGCTATTGAACATTCAATGTTTAACAAGCACTAGATGTTGCTTGCATAATCACTTGTTTTATTTTTTTTTTTAATAGTTCAAGGGCTTCGATCAGCAAGCAATAACAAATTAGTTACTCACGATGACACTACAGTGCTCCCTTAATTAGTAGCTGCAATACTTGATGCAGTGAATGGATTTTTTAAACTTGAGTTATTTTACAGGAAATGTAACAATGAGTACCACTGGTTGACTTTTAATTAAAATATATTCTATTAATTAATATACAAATTAGAATGGGCAAAATGTTTACATCTTTACTCTCAAATTACTGAGTTTATTAAAACTGTTATTGAAATTATAAACATTTTTAGATTTAAAATTACATTTAAAATAATTGCATGCTTAAAGTTGTAGGTTATATATTTCATTATTATATTTTTATAGAATTATGTGAGTTCTATGTGGCTCATGCAACTCATTTAATTGGTTTAGTCTTCAACAATATGCACAAGCAATATAAAGGCAGATTTGTAAAAAATAACTTTTTTGTACTCAAAGACCCTGAAAACGAAAATACCCACCAAAATCAATTTTTATCTTGATCATTGTGGTTTTTAAAATCTTCTATACAGCAAGAACGTAAAAAACTACTATTAATTCTTAAATAATGTATAGTACAAGTGAAAAAATATATTTTTTAGAAGCAACTTTGAGATTTTGAAATAATTTTGGTTTTTCGGTCAACAAATTTAATCAAGTTTTTTTTTTAAATTCAATGTTAAATTAGATACAGGATTGGACACGTCACTATAAATATACATAACTTTCAGATTCAAATTTATTGTTTAGACACTAAAGGGGGAAAAAGCAAACTCATAAGGCTCCTGAAAAATATAGGATCAGTGTCCATTTTTCAAGTATAATCACATTGAAATAAAAATTCATAGCAGGAGAAAAATAATTTCCATTTTATAGAAAGAAATTCATTATTAAAATAAAATTATTGGTGATAATCAGAGACAAACACCATCATCCTAATCTAATTAATTAACACAAAACAAAACATTGAATTAATCTCAAACCGTAAACACAAACTGAAAAAAAAATATCAAAACAAATGTGTATTTCTAACACTGTTTGCAAAGTAGGATTAATAATAATTTATGTATATTTAGAGGCCATTGATACAGGCATATGTATCAATTCATTCAAAAACCATAACCAATATTATCTGCAATTTAATAACACCCCCATAAAAACCAATGGTCTTGATAACTTTATGTTACTAATTTTATGCCCTGATTATTTACAAAAATAATTAATGTAACTACTTTTAAATTCAATATTTCTCTTTAGATCAAGTTCCCCTCAAGGGATCATACAGTATGGGTATAGGTTTCGCAATTCTGAGGTGCTCTAGCTGGCTGTTGCATTTCTTCATCTATTTGCTCTTGTGTTTGATCCCTTCATCCCAAACTAAAATGGATCAGCATACACCAAAAGCTAAGAGGGAGCTTAACTTACGTTTGTAGCTCTGCACACCAAGTGATCTTTAGGTTTAACTTCAACCTATGCATGCAAGACTCTGTACCTATTGACTTTTTACTTCCTTGTGCAATTTTGATGGATGGGAAAAACCTTCAAAGCCAAAACAACCCTGGGTAACTAGCAAATGTGGACCTAAGGAGTGAAAATAGCATGGAAACTGGGGCCAACCCCATGAAACCCACAAGTAGTGAATTTCAGTGGGTTGTAGAGACGCTACACGGACCAAAATCTGCAATGAAAAAGCAAGAGCTAGGGTTAAACATCTCAAACAGAACGGCAACGGCCTATTTAAAGTCAGGCTGACATTTGCAGATGTGCAAACGTCTATCTGGATCGCAAAAGCACATGAGAAGAGAGTACGCGATAATAAAGGGGCGTCTAATTAAACCTAGAAAAAGAAGTCCTACCAGGATTCAAATACAACCCTTATACGCTACGATTACAGAGCTGAGAGGAACTATGCATCAAGACTGGGTGGCTGACAACCAGGCTCAAAGCGCTGACAGTTATGGGGAAAGATAACTCAGGAAAACTATGAGGCACTGTGGTCTGAGGGTGCATATGAACAGGACAGAAATGTACTACAAAGAAGCTATGTTGGTTATGCAGGAAGGAAGATGAAACTGCATACCACATAATCTATGATTGTAATAATAATCAGAGTTAGTACTATTTATAGAACAGCTAACAATAATGATGTTTAGTACAAAGTTATGACTTGAGTAGTAGGCCTAAGCCAGGCAATGATAAATAAAAATTTATATATGTATATTATTTCTCAAAAAGTAAACAAGAAGGAACAATGAAAACTAAACCTTAATTATTATTTAAAATTTTTCTTAAAAACATTATGGCTCGTAGTTAAAGTTAGTAAGGGTGATGCTCCAGAAAATTTTTAGTTTTTTTTAATTGTGCAAAAGGAATTAAAAATGTATAAAAATGTATTATGAAAATTGATAAAATCCTAAAAGAACAAAATCAAACATTTCTACTTTAATCTAAATTGTTACTATTCAAGCTTAATCTATTCAATTAAAAGATATCTAACCCTGTTTTAATTTGTACAAAAATGATTAATAATTTTCTTCTTGATCTCTGGATGACAACTAAACAAAATTGTTTCTCTACTGAAAGCACTGCAAGCGCAATTAGTCTTTCCAAATTCATAGTGTTCAAAGTTTTTGTTCTTTTCAAAAAAAAGGATAATCTATTTCTACACTTTATCACATTCAAGAATTTTTTAAGCACAATGAACGCTGTGCAAAAAAAAACTACTACCTTCCACCAGAACGCCAGGGTAGACATCAACAGTGCTCTCTCTCCCTTGCAGCTCGTGTGCAGAAATGTTTTTTTAAAATGTGTTTGAAAGGTCCAATAATGATAACCAAATACTGCAATAGTTTTTTTGGCTTTAAGTAACCAAAGGAAATTTTGTTTATTTTCAAATTAATCATTTATAACATATAATAAAACTTACTAAATCGTTTCCAACTCGTTGGTAGTAATATTTTGCATATTCGTCCATCCAAACTTCAGCCAACCTTATCGAATTACGTTTTAACACATTGACTCCTGATCGCCATTTATATGGTGAACGTTTGCGGAAAATATGACCAACATGCGAACAAGGAACTATCTCTAACGTACCGCCGCACATCCATGTCTGAAAAAGAAAATCATAATATATAAATATGATTTAAAATGTAAAAATATATTGTGAAGAAAAGGCTGGATGCTGAAATTCCTTCAGAAACATATTTGGTTGTTATATGTCTGTTTCTGTTTGAACAACTGCCTGTCAGTAAAGGGACAATGAGCTGGCGGAGTTAGCTGAAATGAGCAGTTGATGGGCTTAGCAATCCCACCATACCTCTAGCTCACATCTCATTAATCTACTCAACACACGCGCACGCACGCACACGCACACAAACGCGCGCGCACACACACACACACACACACACACACACACACACTTCATTGAAAACCTTTATAATATTCTTTTATAGGCCTAAATAGATAGTGTTTTACACATTTGATGTATAAAAAACTTAAAAGTCTACAGTGAATTTATAAAAGATACACAAAGCCCCACTATTCTTTTTGGGTATTTAATGAAAAATAAACATGAGAAAAAACCTTAATGGACCTTTTTTAGTCGATATTATACAGTGGACCATTTTAGTAATGTATTATTGTACTAAATATTTTCTACAAATTCATATATTGCTACTTAGAAACATTTCAATAACAATCTCAACAATTTCAAAATGTACAGCAATACTGTACAAATCTCAACAATTTGAATATGGGAAACATTAAAGTTACGCATATGCATAAGTTACACTTATATGATATTTATGGAAATAAAAATTAAGTAACTAAACTGAAAATTGAAATTAATTTATAAAAGATATTTACTTATTATTTATATTGTCTTTTACTTATTTCTTTGTAGAAATGGTTGACCACAAATAATGAAGCGAGTTCTTATTAGAGAATAAAAATTCATACTCTATTGCCTTATACTTATACTAGCACAACTACTATTCCACTTTTCTGGAAAACGTTTGCCCTACACACAGTGTAAAGTTCCTATTGATCACCTCTTACTGTCACTATTTTACCTTCATGAACTACAAACTAAGTTGTACAACAGATATATACTCAGTTAGTATCTAGGTTAATAAATAATTTAACATTTTGTATCGTAAAGCAAAACAATTCATTCTGAACGTTTCGAATTCACTGCTAGTTGAACAACGTTACCTTGAAAGAAAGTTCAAGATTTTCTCCTCCCCAAATGTCGAATCCGCTATCGTACGTCCCCAGCCTCTCGAAGAAAGCTTTGTCTATGCTGAACAAGCCGCCAGCCATGGTAGGGCTGTGTACAGGCTCAGCGGCGTCAGTGTGGCGTTTCCTTTCCCGTTCTGGAACTGCATGCCAGTTGAACTGAAACAGATACAGTATCTGAGAAGCTGCAATAAGTATTGCTTAGTGGAAGTCAGAGGTTGGTGGGTTTAAGTTTTACAGGATCATGACGTGCAAGTAATATGGTCATAGAGTGCAACAGTTTGAAGAAATCATATTTTATTTGATTAGTACAGGAAAAATTAAGATTTGACAGTCAACGATACATAAACTATAATCAGAAACTCTCTAGCTCGAATTTAGAGTTAA
This sequence comes from Callitettix versicolor, assembly GCA_022606455.1. NCBI lineage: Eukaryota > Metazoa > Arthropoda > Insecta > Hemiptera > Cercopidae > Callitettix > Callitettix versicolor. Next base: position 46,150,267 of record CM040190.1, on the reverse strand, counting down.
TACAGTAGATGAAACTTGAGGGAACATACGCTCAACTGGACACGAACATCCATTTAATAAGTTGTTACTTTAAGTTTAAGGTTACCTTAAATATTTTCTCTGTTGTAAGAACATTTAAAAAAAATCTTTATGTAAAAGACATTTAAAGTTTTGTTAAATTTAATAACTGTTTAATTGGTGGTAAGTGGCCGTCCGACGAACAGATGATAATTTTCAGGTTATGTGTACAATTGTTTTGAAGGTTATGTTTACTTTCTTCTTTTATTTTCTCTAGTAGCTATTTTCTCTATTGTTGCTATTTTTGTACTTTCAGATAAAATAATCAGAAATTATATTTAAAAAAATATAAAATATTTGCTTTGCACAAAAATTAATGGTTATGTAAAACTAAACTGATGCTACAAAACTATAAAAGAATAAGAACTTTTATCGACTGTAAGACATAACCTCTAAAAATATATTTAAGCACTGCTTAAAGGAACTGCATAGGTCAGTTACCGGGCCTTTGAAGTTTAACAGACATTCTAGCAACAAATTTAAACATAGATTAAAGCTTTAAAGCTGTTATTTTAAAGAGTGATTTTTTACAGATATTTCTGCAACCCAATTCTGTGTTTATTAAGGCTTTAAACATACATATCTTTTAAATAATTTAATGAATGTCCTTGCAACCGTGTATAAGACACATACAAATGTTTATGATCTATCGAAAACAATTATTAAGTAACTATAACGACCGAAATATAACAGTTTCGAAATTCACTAGCTGGGAACAAACTTTCCTTGAGAAAAGGTACTAAAAACTGGTGACACAGTTTATTTGAATACGGTAACACCTTAAACGTGTTAGTTTGCTCAAAGTCATAGAGAATAATCGAAAAAATAACAATATTTGATGAAATCGCTACATCAAGTGAAACGAACATATCGAAGAGATTGTGATATTAAAATAAAAAGACAAGTTGAGAGTTTTACGTATTAATTTTGTTAACATTTGCTAGGAGTTGATAGTTTTTACTGTAATAAATCCAACAACACCCCTGCCACTTAAATATTAAATCTACATCAAGAGTAAATCTCAGTAATTCAAATTGTTTGTAAAAATGTATCGGTAATAACTTTTTACTTCGAACAAAAACATTATTTATAAATTAATTTATAGAGACGATATATAAACCGTAAGCATTCTTTACATTTAGTAAAGTTATATAGTTGATAAAAAAGTTTCAAATACTTCAGTATTAAAAACATTCGTCCCATAGAAATATTTAATTTTTTATTTACAATAAAACTAAATTACTATTATTATACAGTCTTCAAGGAGGTTGTACAAAAAACAAATTAATTTATGAAATTTAACAGTTATTTTAATAAAAGAGTCTCCTAGAAAGAAGAGTTTTTTTCAATTTAATAAGAATAATTAAATTTCAAATTAATATGTAATAAATTATATACATAAAGGCTTATAGTAGAAGCAAAATTAATTCTACAAAAGTCAGAGTGAAGAATAATTGAAAATCAATATTCTGCAGCTATTTACAAGAACATACTAAAAACAAACAAAACGAAACCAAAGAAAAACAACTTACCCTCAGGTCCCACCCGAATCCTCCGATGTGCAGGGTGCGACTATGAAATTTTATTTGAAACGTGTTGGCATTTATTTTCAACATTCTTGGGCAAACTACAGTTGTACGATTTCGAGCAATCCGATCTAGCAGCGGTTCTAGCCAGCCTGTTTGCATGTACCGTTCACCTTATAAGTTATTAGCATTGTTAGTGTAAAGCAAAGCTCCCACTTACCTGAGCAATGTTGCGGAAATATTTGAGCTCAGCGAATCAGTGACACAAAATTTCATTAAATTTTATACATTATTGCTTTAGTAAGTATTGTGAAAACATTGTAAAGATTTCCCTCCCAAAAAATACCAACAAATTTAGAAGCTTTAACGAAGTTTTTAATTACCCGCTAAAACACATGCGGAGGCATGACTCTCAAAAAAGTCTAAATTAAAAGCAAACGGACGGACTTTTGTCCAAAACAAACTTTGAAGTCAGAGCCTGTTCTCATTCACTCCCTAACTGTATTTTTTAAAATTTAGAATACTACAACCACAGTTTTAATCACAGTTATGAAAGATGAATTTAAAAGGTACCACAGTTAGAGTAAAACGTGGTACCTAAATGTAATAAGTTAGGTAAATTTATTATTTTTTCTGTCAATATCATTTGACTTAGTTTATTGAAGTGAAGCTTTTGATGTTAGCTTTGGCGAGAGGAGTGAATAGAACAAAGTCTGCCGAACGAAAGAATGTAACGGAAATATGAAACGAACGAGCAAAACGAATTTCATCTATTTCTGTCTCTTTTTTCTCCTTTTCGATAACAGTACACGAGTATTATACGAAAACATTATGTTGCTTTGGTTTTGGTATTTTTCCTTAGTTACAGAACCATTGTAACTGTTAATAATACATACGAAATAAATTTAAACGTTTATAAAAAGGGTTGTTAATACTGCTGGTTTTTAACAACATAACCTGAAACTTATTATATTCTATCAGCTGTTCAATGAAATTAGCTGATCGTTATGAATTAATATAAAACAGCTGATCTTTTACTACAGTAAATAATATCGAAGGTATTTATTTGTTCACATATTAATTTCTTTAATCAAAACAAGATATTCGTGAACATATCTTTGAATTAATTCAGCAAAGATATCATGAACGAAACCTCTGCTTGTGTCGGTAACTCAACGAGTTACATACTTTTTTTTACATTAAGAGACAAACTATATTTTATTTTTGTAATTATAGGTTTCAATTGAGCTAAATGTAACCAAAATCATAACTGCTTAAAACCAGATATCCATCCCTATGATCCCGGATAAACAAGAAAAAAGACAGAGATTCTCAAAATTGCAATTGAAACGTTACACAATTTTGTTTAACTCCCGAACAATAGCAGTTTTACTGTTATAAAAACTAATTTTTTTACAAAATTTAAAGATTTAATAAAGGATAATTTATTCTGATTCGCTGATGTGCAATATTTCCTACAACCAAAATCTGCAATGGATTAGTTCTAGTACATTGCTTGCATTAACAACTGAAATAGGAGGTGATTAGTGCCTGACTTGAACCATTAAAAAAAACAATAGCGTATTTAAAAGTAGCTTCTAGAAGACTGACGTAACATGCAGAAAAAACTAATTTCTGCGCATATAAGAGAATTCTCCTCCAGCAGTCCAACAGTTCAATGACACAGAGTCTACTAACCTGAATCTACAAACTGTTACTACTCAGGTAGTGAAGGAAAAAGAGGGAGCTGTGGTGAGAGTGGGGACTCGACATCTCACTCGCACATTTCTATCTGTCCCACTGGTGTTAGCTGGCTGTTTTCTAAGCAAGTGACCTATAGATTCAAACCTGCTTAGTGAACTGTTCTCTATCTTATCCTCAAGTGTTCAAGTGAAAATAAATCAGCTGATCAGGTTGCTGAAAATATTTGCATTGAGCACTTGCAACACATTTAAAAACAGCTGATACAGAAACAGGAAAAGCCACAAAACCCGGATAATATTGAACTACAGACTAAATACTGAATGCAAACTAACCGAACCTAATCAAAAGAATATTGATACACTTTATCAGATCAATAGGACACTCAAGAAGAGTGGAAAAATATATGAACGACAGGCCATTGAAAAAAACGACAACAATTTTACAGAGAAATGTAAAAATACATTATTTTGAAAGCTGTTTTCTGAATTCAAAACTGTAACAGAAACTTCACACCGAAAACATGAATAGTGGTGATTAGAGGACACCACGTTTTTCAAAAACAGAACAAAAATATTCCTACTCGAAAAAAAACACTGCTTACCTTAAGGTTCCAGTCAAAACCTCCGATAAAATTGTAGATGTCTTTAGGAAATTCCAGTTCGAAAGTGTCTTCGTTTATGTTCAAAATTATCGGTGTAACTACAGCCGTTGAACTTTCCGCAATACGACTGAGCAATGGTGTAAGCCAGCCTGTTAGCATGTACCTTATGTTATATCGTGAAACAATGGGACACATCAGTGAATCAGATAAGTACAATTTGTTCAAATACTTTTTAAACAAATGAAAGATGAATTTAAAAGTTAGAGTAAAACGTGGTACCTAAATGTAATAAGTTAGGTAAATTTATTATTTTTTCTGTCAATACCATTTGACTTAGTTTATTGAAGTGAATCTTTTGATGTTAGCTTTGGCGAGAGGAGTGAATAGAAAAAAGTCTGCCGAACGGAAGAATGTAACGGAAATATGAAACAAACGAGCAAAACGAATTTCATATATTTATGTATTTTTTTTCTCCTTACTACTAAGGAGACATGTATGTCTCTTGTTAAACTATACTAGTTTTAAAGAGATTTCAAAAGGTAAGTTATCTAGAAGAATATAGGTTTAATACGCATAAACGGGTTTCCCAGGGACACCTAGTGTTTTAGTCCTCCTACATTTATGTGGAAAACATAATGTAATATCTGCACAGAAACATTACAAGACTATATTAAAACAGTTTTTAGGAATAACTTAACATTTAAGGCACAAAATCCATAGTTTTTATAAAGAATTAAATTTTGTTTTAAAAGAAAATCATTATGCATGTGACAGTAATAGTGCAATTCATTTCTTGTATTTTTAAGTTAAGAGGAGACAACTCTAATAAATGTGAATTTTAGAGTAGAAGGAGCTAAGGAGGCATATATATATATATATATATATATATATATATATATATATATATATATATATATATATGTATATATGTGTGTGTGTGTGTGTGTGTGTGTGTGTGTGTGTGTGTGTGTGTGTTCAATATAAGTTAAAAATATAAAATACTTATCACTATTTGGTCGTTTGTCCGGCATTACAAGAGTTTAGAGTAAAATGGTTTGGTTCTGAAATATTAAGAAAGAGTGTATCGAGTATTTAAATGGGAAGAATTGGTCAAAATTGTTTGGTTATCATATGGAGCCTATAAATATAGAAGATGTTTAGTTGTATATAATTATTAATGGATGAGTTATTGTATTGATTAGAAATTTTGAATGGTTAATGTTAATTGTATTTTGAGAATATTAAAGTAGGGAATACACTTCAGATTGATGTAGTAGTTATGGATTTTGTAGTAAATAAATTCATTAATAATAATAATAATAATAATAATAAGTAAGAGATTTCAGATAGCAAAACTGAGAATGACCTACAAGTGTGACTTTGAATTGTGACGTTATTTTGACCAAGCATAATGATATTTTAATTAGTTTTTATTTTATTTTTGGTTAGGCCCACACTGGAGCACATTCAGTCATTAGTGAGGTCTCATCTTCTTGGCGCGTTGTTCCTCCCAATACCTCTTCAGCCTTTGTGATCTCCTTTTCCTAAGTTCTTCTGAGATTGTCATGCCCTTTCGGTCGCTTGTTTTTCTAAAGTTGAGTTTCATTTCCTTGTCCTTGAGTATGGATTTCTCCTGCCCATTCCTCAACTGTTCCTCGGTTATCCCTAGGTCTTCCAGGTCTTGTTCTATCTCCTTGAGCCAATTATTTCTGATCTTTGTGCTCAACTGGTAGTTCAGTAATTTCTTGCTGAACCTTTCTTCTGGGAGTCTGATCAGGTGTCCGTAAAATGCCAGGCATCTCTTTCTGAAAACATCGATAAGGTGTTCGGTCTCCTTGTACACCCGTGCTCCAGGATGCAGCCTGTGGTTCCCGTTCACTATGTGTTTCTTTCTTGTTGATGATCGTTCTTAGTATTCTTCTTTCCACTCTCTGGAGTTCCTCTGTCCTGTTCCGGCTTCTCAGGTTAAAGAGCGTTTCTGCCGTATACACCACTGCTGGCCTCGTCACTGTGTTGTAATGTCTGATCTTTGACTTTATGAATAGCGATTTTTTTTGTATGTGTTCCATGTTAATTTTGACGCCGTCCTTAGTTTGGCTGTTCTGTTATCTATCGCCGTTTTCTCCCTATTATTTCTGGTGATGGTTTCTCCCAGATACTTGAACTTGCCGACAATTTTTATCCGTTCGCCTCCGATTTTCATATATCTCTGTGCTGTACTCCTTGTTTGCATCGCTTCCGATTAGTTTTATTTAATTTTAATTAATTTAAGAAAACTCTACTTTTTAACAGAGTAATGATGAAATTGTCATATAAAAAATGAAAATGTATGGGTTTTTCATAGAGTAAGTTTAATTACATAGATAAATTAAATTAAAATTGTTACTATAATTTAATAACTGACGTATTTAAAGGAATTTTAAAAAGGTTGCATTTTTTATGTTATTATTTGTAATGTTAAGCTTATGTGACAATTAGTGAGTTTATATTTAAATGAAGTAGGATACGCGAAAAAACCCACTAAAATTGGGATGATGTTGCTCTACAAATTTAAAATAATACTATATAATGGCCTTTTCCTGATTTTACTAAAGAAACCATTTCAAATTCAGTACATCTACTGTTATTGAAGAATTTATTAAAATTAGGTCTTTTCGATTCACTGATGTGTTTTGAACAATATAACAGAGAACGGTATATTGTATGTGCTAACAATTAAAGAAAGAAAGGTAATCAAGTGCTTGGCTGGCTTGTGTACCACTAGAAAAAAAAAACAAAAAGTGCTTCTTTGATTTAAAGGACATTAGCAAAAATACTTGTGTGTGTGTGTGTGTGTGTGTGTGTGTGTGTGTGTGTGTAAGTAGGTCAGGCTTAAATCTAAAAGAATCAGTATGTTTTGGAAAATACTGCCACGCCAACAAAATTATCAAACAACTGGCCCTACTGACTAAAGAAAATTCAGGACAGTTGATCGGGGTAACGCAACTGTCACTGGAACATTCCGCTTATACTGTCTTATAAGAAAACAAGAAACAAGAAAAACTGTACACAAATCACTCTAGTGGATAAATGCAAAAACAAAAGAAGATATGTTTAGCAGTTAAATCTAACTGGTAATAAAACTCACTATCCAAAATAACTGCAACACAACAGATACTTACGTGAGACAACTTTACTTAACAACTGGCTGTCAGGGTGGTAAACTATTAGCTGTACATTGTAGGTTTTATGTTTATATTTTTAATATTTATGTTAGCTTTTATATATCTTAGGACTGAGATGTCGAAAAATAATCCAAACGATAGAAGACCTAATTTGGAGCAATAAAATTTCTGTTATTGAACCAAAAATAAAAACCATGTACCATGTTATTAGATACTCTTCCTTTTTTATTTTAATCACGATAAGTTGTTCGAAAACACAGCAAATTAACAGAGCTAAACTCATTATAGCCTATCAGCTGTTCAATGAAATCAGCTGATCTTTATGAATTAATATAAAACAACTGATCTTTTAATACAAAATTAAATTAACGATTCATTTCATATACTTAAATCGATCAAATTTCTACACAGTTTCCGTAGTGTAGTGGTTATCGCGTATGCGCAAGGTCCCCGTTTCGATCCCGGCGGAAACACAGATATTTTTAATTATAATTAATTTATAATTATTTATGACTTACTACGCACAAAATATACTGTTATATATCAATACAAATGTTACACGCAAAATCCAACATCAAAACCAGCCATGATACATGTAAAAAAAAACTAAATGTAATTGCCATATTCATTTTGTTTGAAATATAGTGATTTCTTACGGTGATTAAAAATAATTGAAGGTACGCCTTAAAATTCAATTTTCTCAATTTTCCTTTTACATTTTGATAACAATAATTACTTTTTTTTTAAAGATGAGGACATTTCCCAGTATTGTTTTTAGGAGTAATATCACGTTCGATGTTAGCAAGATGTTTAACGTCCACTTTATGCCAGTTAGACTTGAGAGGACGACGGATAGTTGTCAACGGAAAGTTAAGGATGAGCAAGTTTAAATACAGAACAGACTATATCTTAGCCACAAACCATTTTTTTCCTTTCAAATCCTGCGGCATCAGAACATAAACACAGAAGGGGACCAAACACTATGACATTTTTGAGTACCATTTAACTTTATATAAACAAGTAATTTATAATTAACAATGCTAATAAAAATAATAAGAATATTATTAACTGTAATAACATTGTGACGTCACGTGCATTTGATCTACGCTGTTGTGTAAACTGTAGGTCGGCTGCTTAGAAAACGGCCTGCTAACAACACCAGTGGGACAGAGAAAAAAATGTGCGAGTGAGAGGTCGAGTCCCCAATCTCATCGTAGTCCTTTTCCTTCACTATCGCTGAGTAGTAACAGTTTGTAAACTCTGATTGGCAGATTGTGTCACTGGACTGTTGGAGGGAGCTGGAGGGGAACTCTCCTACATGCGCGAGAAATTCCCGCGCAGGCCGTTTAGTAATTGGCTGGACTATAATACACTTTCTTTGTAAAAACACTGCGTATTGAAACCGTACAAGTGACAAAGATATTTTTTTCCTCTATGTTGCCAAATTGTAAAACAAGGCATAGCAAATAGGAAAGTTTTTTTTAGTATTTTCTGTTAGAAGGTAGATGCTGTTATTTCAAGAAATAGTGTATGCTATTTCTCATAATCAACTGTATTAACGAAAACTTAAACTTGACATATCATTGGAACGCTTTTGAATAGAGATGGTTTTAGCGAAGTTTGAACAGCTCCAGGGGAAATCTTTGTGTTCAGACGCTTGTAATTCAATTTCGAAGAACGATACCGGTGTGAACTGTAAACGTGTTAATGTAGCTTCTGAAAATGCAGCCAATTTTACTCAACTAGTCAAAGAAAAACTTGAGAAGATTAAGTACTGTAATGTAAGGTATTTTTAAGAAAAATATATAACAAGGTGAGACCATAATGAATTTTATATATACAAATCAGGTCCACTTACACACCCTTTTTTGGCACATTGTTTTTCTTCCACCCTGTACATTTTAAGAAATAAAGCCAATAGACAAGAAACCACACAGCCACTACACATAGAAGATTTATTAGGCTATAGAAAAAACGAAATTTCTTCACAACAGTTTGACCAAGAAAAAAGGCAATAAAGCAATATATTTTGGAAATTAAAACGATTTCAGTTATATAAAAATAAAAAATATAATTAAGAATGTTAGTAGGTTAAAATATTCAAACAAAAAGGCAAGGCTATGATGAAAATATAAAAGGAGATTAATTTATACGTACCAAAAATGTAATATAGAAAAACATATTTACAGAACAAGAAAAAAGCAGTATATTTTAAACATAGACAAAATTACAATGATGCAAATATTAAAATGACAGCAGATTAAAATATTTTAACAAAAAGTTAAAAGTTTTTTCTAAAAAGCGGCGAGGCTATGAAAATTCAAATGGAGAACAATTTATACGTACCAAAACTTTAATATAGAAAAACATATTTACAGTATAAGCAACAAACAAGAAAAAAAGCAGTATATTTTCGAAAAGGAAAAGACTACAATGAAGAAAATATTAAAATGACAGCAGTTTAAAATATTTGAACAGAAAGTTAAAGGTTTCTTCTAAAAAGAATCGAGGCTATGAAAGTTCAAATGAAGAATAATTTGTACATACCAAAACTTAAAAACAGATTATACTATTCAGGAGAGAAATTAAGATTTGTTTTCAGAAAGGATCAATATAGAACAAAAGCGATAGTATAGTACATTAGATGAATTATGGAAACAAACAGCACTTAAAAACAGTACATTTCAGCGAAATTTCAAAACAGCTTACCTGAAGGTCCCAGCTGAAACCTCCGACTTGTTCGTTGCCAGCCTGAGTGAATGTTACTTCAAATGTGTTGTCCAATATATTCTCAATGACCGGACAGACAACAGTTGTCGGGTTTCTCGCGATACGGTCGAGAAGTGGTTCAAGCCAGCCTGCCAGCATGCACCTCACACATTAATTGTTAGTACGTGCAACGTAACCTAAGTTTCACTCACCTGGCGTAATTTTCGTTTTATAACAAAACTGGAAATTTTTGTTTACTGTTACACAGATGTGGCGAGGTGTTGGAGTGTAAAACAAGACTTGACGGCATTTAGAGTACGGTTAGGTTAGATAGCTTAACGAGTTTTTTAAGTAGCCTACAACTATTTTAAATGAAAATAAAATAGGATATCATTTTTTTGATTGGTAAAACTGTAAGACATCAAAAGAACCGACGTGCCCGAGTTGGTTTAAGGTCAGTCTGCAGCGTCTCGGAATTTGCGAAACGGGCAAAGGTTCGAAATTGCAGTTACTACTGTAAGCTTTAACCTATTCTCTTAACGTCGATCCCTTGTCTTCATTAATACAATTGTTATGAGGACAACTGCTAAGTTCATATATATATGAACTTTCTTACCCGATTCACACACATACAGGGGGTGCATGCATGAGTGTGTGTGTGTGTGTGTGTGTGTGTGTGTGTGTGTGTGTGTGTGTGTGTGTGTGCGCGCGCGCGCGCGCGTTGATGACCACGACGCTCATTTTCCAAAAAACTAGAATTCTACAAATCTTTACGAAGGAAGATACAAACCCATTCATTATTGATAGTGATTTTGCTGGCATAATCTTTTGCATCTTATATTGAACTTTAAAGATGGAGAAAAGTTATACTTAGGAGAAGGATGAACGATCAGCAAAATTTTCAACAAAAATCACAGTTGACGTTGTTCCGCCGTTAATAATAAACCGTTTCCCGGCTGCAGACACGCCCAACGTCGAGTCAGTGCCATTAACATATTAAATGCGCTGCCTACCTGATCAGACAATACGTTTTCCTTGTATTATTCCTATTGTTAATATTCCAGTGCCACCTAGAGTCGAGCGTCGAAGTTCAAATCACGTATTCTACGAGAACGTAGCAGATAAGTACTCCTAGCACATCTCATATTTCCTCTGTCACGGTCTAATTTTTGTAAAGTTTATGATTTTCACTTTAAGAGATAAATTATTTATTTAAGTAGCCTAGTTAAAGTCAGAAAGTGTACCGGTAGCTTTATTTACCAATATACTCTAATTATAACTGGAAATGAAAATAATCGTAGCACACAGCTGTTTAATTAATTTTGTTTTCATATTAACCACTTTTCGAAATAGGAATTACACCACCATTAACAGTAATAAAATCTGCAGAGCCTATACTGGCATTTCAAACTTCCCAATGGCAATGAGAATAACAATACGAACCATGAACGCCGTTAAATTGAATTTCTTAAGCTCGACAGCTTTAGGAAACAACAAATACAAATTTAAGCAGTTTTTAACGCTGATTGCGATGGTGAAATCAGTTTTTCAAACATTTTAGACGAAAAACGTTACGCTTTTTTAAAGATCTGAAATCGCCGCCATTTTGAAATTGTTTAATTTTCCTGAATAACGAACTTTGTCCGACCTATTTTATGAATCGATTTATATGCGACGTTTGAATCGAATCAGACTAAAATTGCGAACGTGAGCGTGCTAAGAACACACACACACACACACACACACACACACACACACATTGTCATTGTGTGTGTCACATTGTCACATTATATAACGACCCGCGCTAATATCAAGATCCCGGGCCCGGGTCTTACCATGATGGCCACTCCAATAGCTCCCTTTCAAATGTTGAATTCGTTAAAAAAAAACAATTACCTATATTTCTGAAATTGTTTTTGATAAAAATTCTCCGTTATACAGTCAGCTAGACATTCATCATTCTAATTATTAAGTTTTAGAAGTTACAAAAAATAGAAAGATTTTTAAATGTAAAATTTAATAAATAGTGAATACAGCCTAAGGGAAATGAATTTAGGACGTGAGTTCATTGTTCAGTGATGCGAACAGTTAACCCTAATACAAAACAATATGTTTTCCGTTCGTCTCCCACGGCAAATCTTCTCACGTTTTCCTTTGGGAATCAATTTCTTTTCAGTCAGCGAATTAAAAATAGCAGAACTTGTTAAAAACAAATTAGTCTTCAAATATTTATTTGATTTTTTTTAAAATGTAGTAAAACAATACTTATTATAGGTGAGAAGGGGAAAGATAAATATGAAATAAACATATATGTTTATAAACACAAAATGACAATAAGGAGAAGAAAAGTGAAAATTACAACGGAGGAAAGAAAATATTACAAAATGAATTTAAAAAAATTGTGAAGAACGAAAAGTTATATACAATGAACACTGATAACAATAAATGATAAAAAATACTAAACAGAAAATTTAAAAAACATTAAATTTTTCAAAATAAATAAACAAATAAATGTGGCAGTTGCAGGACAGACTGTGTGTGTGTGTGTGTGTGTGTGTGTGTGTGTGTGTGTGTGTGTGTGTGTGTGTGTGTGTGTGTGTGTGTGTGTGTGTGTGTGTGTGTGTGTGTGTGTGTGTGTGTGTGTGTGTGTGTGTGTGTGTGTGTGTGTGTGTGTGTGTGTGTGTGTGTGTGTGTGTGTGTGTGTGTGTGTGTGTGTGTGTGTGTGTGTGTGTGTGTGTGTGTGTGTGTGTGTGTGTGTGTGTGTGTGTGTGTGTGTGTGTGTGTGTGTGTGTGTGTGTGTGTGTGTGTGTGTGTGTGTGTGTGTGTGTGTGTGTGTGTGTGTGTGTGTGTGTGTGTGTGTGTGTGTGTGTGTGTGTGTGTGTGTGTGTGTGTGTGTGTGTGTGTGTGTGTGTGTGTGTGTGTGTGTGTGTGTGTGTGTGTGTGTGTGTGTGTGTGTGTGTGTGTGTGTGTGTGTGTGTGTGTGTGTGTGTGTGTGTGTGTGTGTGTGTGTGTGTGTGTGTGTGTGTGTGTGTGTGTGTGTGTGTGTGTGTGTGTGTGTGTGTGTGTGTGTGTGTGTGTGTGTGTGTGTGTGTGTGTGTGTGTGTGTGTGTGTGTGTGTGTGTGTGTGTGTGTGTGTGTGTGTGTGTGTGTGTGTGTGTGTGTGTGTGTGTGTGTGTGTGTGTGTGTGTGTGTGTGTGTGTGTGTGTGTGTGTGTGTGTGTGTGTGTGTGTGTGTGTGTGTGTGTGTGTGTGTGTGTGTGTGTGTGTGTGTGTGTGTGTGTGTGTGTGTGTGTGTGTGTGTGTGTGTGTGTGTGTGTGTGTGTGTGTGTGTGTGTGTGTGTGTGTGTGTGTGTGTGTGTGTGTGTGTGTGTGTGTGTGTGTGTGTGTGTGTGTGTGTGTGTGTGTGTGTGTGTGTGTGTGTGTGTGTGTGTGTGTGTGTGTGTGTGTGTGTGTGTGTGTGTGTGTGTGTGTGTGTGTGTGTGTGTGTGTGTGTGTGTGTGTGTGTGTGTGTGTGTGTGTGTGTGTGTGTGTGTGTGTGTGTGTGTGTGTGTGTGTGTGTGTGTGTGTGTGTGTGTGTGTGTGTGTGTGTGTGTGTGTGTGTGTGTGTGTGTGTGTGTGTGTGTGTGTGTGTGTGTGTGTGTGTGTGTGTGTGTGTGTGTGTGTGTGTGTGTGTGTGTGTGTGTGTGTGTGTGTGTGTGTGTGTGTGTGTGTGTGTGTGTGTGTGTGTGTGTGTGTGTGTGTGTGTGTGTGTGTGTGTGTGTGTGTGTGTGTGTGTGTGTGTGTGTGTGTGTGTGTGTGTGTGTGTGTGTGTGTGTGTGTGTGTGTGTGTGTGTGTGTGTGTGTGTGTGTGTGTGTGTGTGTGTGTGTGTGTGTGTGTGTGTGTGTGTGTGTGTGTGTGTGTGTGTGTGTGTGTGTGTGTGTGTATAAATTCTCGCTCTATGTTTTTTCTCTTTTGTATAACCTATGCTTAGCGTCTTGCATTAAGTTACAGATTTTCATTACGATTCAGCCTTTTCCCATGTTCCCGCGTAATTCGTATGTGAAAAAATTCTGACACAACGCGTTTAAAGACGTTTTCACTTCAATAAAACATGAAATTTAAATGACAGGTTAACAGAAAGAGTAAGTCTAAACAAATAAGCTTCATAATTTAAACCTATACCATTAAACGTACACGTACTAGAACGATAACCTTTATGAGAGCTTTGTGAACGCTCGTTGCTGGCGACATCTTAAGGCAGAGTGTACAACTACAATTAAATAGACAAAAGTACTGTTTATTTTCTCATACGTCTCCACCAGCTGTCCTTCTAGCTTGAAGCGTTCTTAGCGGCAAATAATCCAATTACTTAGACTGTAGACGCTGACATCGAGCACACTTTTTACAATGGTGTGCTGTAATTCTAGTCCATTTACATTCGATGCCTATACCGTTTAAAAGGATGAAGTCACCTTCGGGGATACAGAAGGAAAGGGTTGAATGTTCACCATATTCCTTGCAATCACAATAACACAAAAAGTTTTCACACTACAATAATTTTTGAACAGAAATTAAGTTCAGTGACTACAAAATATCACCATTAATGTGATTTCTTCTATACAAGTTCTTTTTAAAAGGATAATATATTTTTTCCCTCAGAACTTGCATCTCTTCGAATTCCGAACATAACACAGTTTAAATAAATACAATAATGGCACTAAAAATTCAACTAATAGTAGTTGGTTTAAAATATACAAAGTTATATATCAATTTGTTTTATTCGAATTAGTTTAATATATTCGATTCAAACAGAACCAACGGTTTTGATGTGGATAAAGCACCGGTCAGACTGCTTCGTCTCTGAACTATGCACTTAAGGATCTTAGTCCGAGCCGCAGTTACTTCATTGTGTTAGTCCTCATTAGTCTAATAACTGGCATATAGTATGGACTTTAAGAAAAAAATAATCAAATGAACTACACTATAGCATTTACTCTAGCTTTAAAATGTATGTTTATTTTCCAAGTGATTAGTTTTGTAGAACGACTTAGTAAAATTAACTGTTCTTCGAAACGAGTTCAGTACAAGGAACCGTTTTTTTTTTTTGAATAAATCAATTTATTAGTTCTAAAATTTGGTTTATTTTAATAGTTATTAATTTTATAGAAACTCATCCACACTTAAAGTCCGATTCTTCAGTATTGGAGGCACTCCCTGGCGCCTTATAAACTGTGCATGCTATTGCAACAGCAAGCAGATATATATTGCGGTGAGTAGGCAATTATTTGGTAGGGGCTTCCTTTTCAAGAACATTAAAATACTTTATTATTGTTTACTAAATATGTGTGTGTGTGTGTGTGTGTGCGCGTGCGCGCACGCGTGCGACCAATATGACAGGAATTCACAACTGTTGTCTTTACAGATACGGTAAGTAAAACTCACGATGACATTTTACCGAAATTCAGCCAGAGGGATGAACAAAGGATGAAAAATATAATATCATGAAAAACACCCGAAACCAGTTATTAGAATTATTGCTGACAGTCCCAAAATACTGGGTAAATTAAATATCTAGGTAACGCATGATAAACTGTTTTCTATAAAGGACAGTGAAACTCGGTTATATCACTGAAAGGAACGAAAGAAAAACAAATAACATTACATCAGAGTTACGTTAAACAATCGTGTCACGCAAGTTGACTCACTGACGTGATGGAAGCGAATCTTTTAAAATATTTTTCTTCATCTAACCCTTTTTTCTGAAATTCTAATTTCACCATCATAATCAGCATAAAATTTGCAAATACAAATTATATTGAAAATACGAAAATGAACCATGACCGCCGTCAAATTAAATTTCTTAATTTAAACGGATTTTGAAAATTCAAAATTCCAATTTTATAAAAATTTTTTAACGCTGATTAC
The DNA here is from genome assembly GCA_022606455.1 of Callitettix versicolor. NCBI lineage: Eukaryota > Metazoa > Arthropoda > Insecta > Hemiptera > Cercopidae > Callitettix > Callitettix versicolor. Next base: position 46,134,602 of record CM040190.1, on the reverse strand, counting down.
GATAGTGAAATTAGTTTTAAAAAAAATTGAGACGAAAAAGTAACGAAGTTTTAAAGATTTGAAAGGGCCGCCATTTTGAAACTGTTAAACTAATTTCACTGTTTAACAAACTAGTCCAAGCTAATTATAAAAATCGATTTTTCTGCCAAATTTGGATCAAATCGGCCTACAATTATGAACGTAAGAGTGCCTAACAACTTGTATATATATTTTCTAGAAGAAACATTTTTTGACATTTCGCCAAAATCGTATCTTCGAGGTTGTTTGCGATACAGTCAATAAAAATTGTGCTACAAAAACCAATTTAAAAACTAATAAGGATTAAAAAGTAAAAAGGATTAGGTCCTACTGTTGTATGCGTATATTACTTTTTCTTAAATTTACATGTTTAAATATTAAAAATTTTCAGAGATGTAGCATTTATACATTAAATATACGACAACGAATACAGAGCACATTTTATTATACAGTATCAACAAATTTTAATTTACATCTTTATGCTTTCTGTTGTATTCAGTAATCATAACTGATTTCCTAAACGAGAGGAGGTCCAGGTATCTCCGGGTTAAGTGTAGTTGGTGGGATAGACTAAACATACAGCTAAGCCGTGCCATTATCGGCAGTAGCTTTTGTGATGACACTTATCCGCTTGCCAATTACTTCCATCCGCTTGGAATTTTTGTCTTATGCGTTTGTACATAAGAAATTTTAGAACTATAACCCAGTTGGGTTACACACCCAACTATCAGTTGACGCTACACACGAGTATACTATAACGAAGTCCAAATGTTCTTACAGATATTCAACATTCTTAACCTAATATTGCAATATTTCTAATTAATAACTCAGCCTGTGAGATTAAATTTTGAATAAACAATAACTTTTCTTGAAAATTAGTTTTTAACGAACATAAACGTCCATCTGCCCAGCTTTCATGCACCAGAAATAACAATATTGCAGCCAGCAATTACGGAGCGCTCTAGTGTCGTCAAGAGGAACTAATTTTCTGTAGCTTGTTGATTAAAGTAATTCTATATTGAAATTCTTATACCATTTAAAATGTGAATGTTTCTCTGAAAACTGTTGAAATTGTTAACGAAGGTATTATGGTTTTCAGAAAAACAAAGAGCGAGAACTTTGACAATGAATCGAATTTGATTACAGTGCAGTAAAATTCAAAAATATTAACTTTTTCAAATTCAGTTATCTCCACGAAATTCAGATAGAAATTATCGACAAAAAAATTGAACCTAGTTTCTCATCCCCACAGGGGGGGGTGCAGACTAGCTGCACCTATTGAGACGATTTAGACGTCCTTCGCGGTACCCGAGTCTAACACACACTTACACTTACAACACTACACTTAAAACTTTCACACTTTACACTCACAGTTACATTTAGGGAATCCCAAGCTAAGGTGGAACAGCATATGCTGAGGGCTGCCCTGGATACCGGGCGACCTCCAGTTTCAATTAGCCTTACCTATGCATACCGGGCTCTGCATGGATGGACTTCCTTTCCCTAGCTGATTGTGGGACCATTTATGGATACTCAACAATCAAAATTAACTAATACACACCTTGGGGGACTTTTAGGAGTGGGCCCGGGGAGTGGGAGTTTGTGAATGAAGGATACTGGGGTTGGATTCAATCCCGTTGAATCCACCAGGGTTGTATTAGAGCCGATTGTGGGGCTGCCAGGTAGTCCTACTGTGTCTGTTTCCGATGGTAACCTTTCTGTCTGTGTCTGCTTCCGATGGTACAGAAGTTTCTGGGGAATCTACAAAGGTGGACCTAGGAGACAACAGGGCTGTCAAACGTCCTTCAGGAGCGCGAAGGCGCCGACTGCAGAGAGACAAGGCAGCAGCTATCTGTTCCCCCCAAAAAGGATGAGAGTTGTTCAAGTCAACTTCCATCTCAGTAAGGCGGCAACTGCTGTCTTACGGAGGATGCTTGAGCAGGGTGAAACCAACCTTGCCTTGGTTCAAGAACCATGGGTGACGGGAGGCAGAATAGCAGGACTGACCATAGGCGGAGGTAAGTTAATATATGACCGATCAGCCGCTAGTCCTAGGACCTGCATAGTTGTTAGGAATAATATTGAGATACTTGTGTTGCCTTCTTTATGTTCCAGGGATTGTACTGCAGTTAGTAGAGAGCTACGTATGGGAACTAGGACCAGAAGGGTTGTCATGACCTCTGCTTACTTCCCACACGAGGAAATGAATAGCTTCCCGCCCATCAGCTTTAGAAGGGTGGTGGAGCACTGTGGTGATGGAGCAGTTGAGCTGCTTGTTGGAGCGGATGTCAACGCACATCACACGGTGTGGGGGAGCTGTAACACCAACTTTAGAAGTGAGCAGTTGCTTTTCTTTATTGTAGCTCATATAATCTTTATATTTTCAATAAAGGTAATACACCTACCTTCGTAATGAAGGCTAGAAGTGAGGTTTTAGATCTTACTCTGGGGACCAAAGACGTACACGCTGCATTGGGTATGTGTCTAAAGAGCCGTCTATTTCGGATCATAGGCATATCGTCATGGATCTCGGGGTGATAAACAGATCAGTAAACAATTATCGAAATCCTAGAAATACTAGATGGGGTCTATGAAGAAAAGCTTAGGGCTGACCTAAGGGATCTTACGAGGCCAATAAGTAATTCGCATGAATTAGAGTACGCAGCTGGAAGACTGGTGGAGATAGTTGTGGACTCCTTTCATGAGAATTGTCCCCTTACGAAGAAGGTTGCTGGGGTTAATGTTATATGGTGGACCCAGGCACTTTCTGAGCAAAGAGGACAGGTTAGAAGGCTGTTCAATGCGGCCAAGCGCTACGGTATATGGGAGGACTATAGCCGGGCCCTGACCGAGTATAATAATGCATTAAAAAGGGCGAGACGGGACTCGTGGAGGAAGTTCTGTGGGGAGGTCAGTCGTACGTCTCAAGGGGCACGACTGCACAAGGTCCTAGTCTTGGACCCTTTGAACCCTATGGGGACACTTGTTGGTCCTAATGGGGAGTATGCAACAACTGGGAAGAACACTTTTGAAGTCCTACTTAGGGAACACTTCCTGAATCTGTGGACAGGGATGTAGAAAGGGAGCGAGTGTCTGATGTCTCCTATAGGAGGCCAAGTAGGGGAGATGGGAAAATCGCAAACTAAGTTATGAACTTGGGTTAGGTGAAATGGGCCATTAATATCTTTCACCTATTCAAGTCACCTGGTCCTGATGGAATTTTTCCTTCACTTTTGCAGCATGGAGGAGAGCCTATAGCTGTTATTCTGTACAGATTGTACCGGGCCAGCATAGCCACTAGGTATGTACCTCTGAGGTGGAAAGCGGCCCGTGTAGTCTTTATTCCTAAGCCCAGGCGAGCATTTTATGCTGTACCCAAGGCTTTTTAGGCCAATCAGTTTGACTTCGTTCTTTCTGAAGACATTAGAGAAATTGGTAGATAGATATGTCAGAGGGGTCATGATTCCTCTACATGTCAGTCAATATGCCTACCAATCAGGAAAACGTTGTGAGAGTGCACTTCATAATTTGGTTCACAGATTGGAAGGGACTCTTGAGACCAAAGAATAAGCCCTTGGTGTCTTTCTAGATATTGAGGGAGCTTTTGACAACGCTTCACATGCTTCAATGCTTCGTGCCCTGTCAAGATGCGGGGTGGATAATACCGTGTGTGGCTGGGTGGGGGACATGTTGCATGGGAGGTCAGTTGTAGCTAAAGCTCTAGGAAAAGAGGTGGAGGTGGAGGTTGTCAGGGGCTGTCCGCAGGGGGGTATTTTGTGTCCCCTCTCTTATGGAACCTGGTGGTGGACTCACTCCTGAATCTTCTCTCGTCAGAAGGATGCTATAAACAAGGATATGCCGATTAGTGGTGCTAATCCGAGGGAGGCATGGTAACAAAGTGGTAGATCTCATAAAGAGAGCCTTATCACTGGTGGAAACCTGGTGTAGTCAGGAGAACCTAGGGGTTAATCCCAGGAAAACTACTCTGGTTCCTTTTACCAGAAAGAGGATTATCCCACATTTAGGAGGACGTAAGCTCTTTGGGGAGACAATTCTAGTTGCAAACGAGGTGAAGTATCTAGGCTTGGTGTTGGACACTAAGTTAACCTGGAATGCTCATTTGGGGCCCATCATGGGGAAAGCCAATAAGTCTTTAATGGCAGTTAGAAGAATGGTTGGCAAAACATGGGGACTGAGACCAGGAGTGATGAAGTTTATCTATACTGGGATCATTAGACCTATGGTGTGCTATGGTGCTGTGGTGTGATGGACTAAGGTCGAGCAGAGGGGGCCAGAGAGTCTCTGACTATGTTGCAGAGGTTGGCCTGCCTGTGTATCACTGGCTGTATGGACACTGCACCAACGGCAGCCATGGAGAGCATTCTTGGATTTCCTCCTATTGACCTTTTTGTCATGGGGGATTCACGTAAAGCAGCTTACAGACTGCAGGGTGGTGGTGGCTGGCTGCCCTCTATCTATGGGCATGCTAGAATCACAGACAAGGTCTTTAACCCAATATTGATGATGGGGACTGATCAGATGGTTAAACGGCACATAGTATCTAGACCCTTTGATGTCAACTTGGCCTTTGAGGGGAGAGATCGTTTGTTGGAAAAACCTGGAGACATAGTATGGTATACAGATGGCTCCAAGACAAAGTTAGGCACTGGTGCTGGGGTCTATGGCTGAGATCAGGGTTAAAGAAAGTAATTACCCTGAGACAGCATACAACAGTATTTCAGGCTGAAGTGATGCCATTAATGACTGTGTTCGGGAAAACGTGGATCGGGGCTTCAAAAAGGCACGTATTCATATTCATACCGATAGTCAGGCGGCAATAAAAGCACTTGCGGGTCCTAAAATACAGTCCAAGTTGGTCTGGTAGTGTAGGAAGAACCTTGACATTCTGTCCCGGGATAACCGGGTAACTTTTCACTAGGTTCCGGGGCATAGGGTAGTTGAGGGTAATGAGGAGGTAGACCGACTGGCTGGACTTGGATCTGCATCTGAGTTTTAACGGACCTGAGCCGGCTTTAGGGATTTCTCTATTGTTGGCCAAGTCCGCTATTAATGGGTGGATTACATGTCAACACCAGGTAAGATGGGACAACCTTCATGGACATTCCCATAGTAAACGTCTCTTAAACAAAGTTACTTCTGGAGGAATCAAACGGGCTGCAGATGTCCTGGGCAGAGCACAACTCAGGAGGATCATGGATCTCATAACAGGGCACTGCGATCTGAGGGTGCACATGAACAGGATAGGTGTGTACCACGAAGAAACCGTGTGTAGATTGTGCAGGAAGGAGGAGGAAACTGCAGGTCACATAATTTATGATTGTGAGGCTCTTGCTAGTAGGAGGGGTTTTTGGTTTCCAAAACCCTAGGAATCTTTAGCAGTGTGAGCTAGTCAGTGGGTTGTTGGAACTTATTAGGGGAAGCAATCTGCTGAACTAGGTATTTTAAGAGGTAAGTTGTACAATAGGTCAGTTGATCGCAGTGCCTGGGGTTGAACAAATCCCTTCCTCTAGAATAAAATCTAAAATCTAATCTAGTTTTTCATGATCTGTTTATTAGATTTCGATTATAAACTTACGTTTTGACAGTAAATTGAAAAAATCGCGTAAACAAGAAGGCTGTGAGGATTTGTTTTAGTAATTATTCGCTACTTAACTAAGTATATATATATTTCTAACTAGCAGTGACGTGCAACGTTTTTCAAAGATATGCTGTTTATCTTTGCTTGCTAACTACATACTGGCATGTTGATAGAATCGGGTGAAAAAGATATAAGGGGAGTATCGTATTTCACAATTAATGAACGGACGTGAAGCGCGTAGCGCTCCGGTACGGCGCCGGAAACATCATTTCGTAGATCACCTTCGTAAATTTAACATTCATTTTTCTTTACTCAGAACAAATCCAACGCGTTTAAAAAACCGAAAAAATGTGATAAAGTTTACTATATTTCCAAGCATAATATGTTGGTAAAATCAGTAAGACATGCTATTGACATTGTATGCGTGAAAATAAGAGTAAGTTTTCCATCTTTTCCGATTTTCCCGACTTTTAATTTATTCTGTAGTTAGGAAGCAAAACGTAATAGAAAACTATGTATTTTCACGCATAACATGTTAGTTCTACTAGATTATAAAGACTCACAACCTAACTAATACAGTATGCGTGGAAATACAGTAAGTTTTCCACTTTTTAAGTTACTCTGTAATTACGAAGCAAAACGTAATCTAAAACTATGTGTTTTCGCGTATAACATGTTAGTTTAACTAGGTTGTAAAGACCCCCAACCTAACTAAACTAATATAGTATGCGTGGAAATACAATAAGGTTTTCACATTTTCTTGTTTTTCCTACATTTTAAATATGCCAATCTGTGCAAGCAATCTATTACCAATCTATGCAAGCAAAAATAAACAACATACGAAAAACATATGAAAAAAGTTGCACGTGAATGTTAAACAATTACCATTTTTTTCACGATAAAAAAGTCGACATAAGCAATTTTTAACTATAAAACCATTTCTCGAAGGTTCCGTACATAACTTCCGGACACTGGGGTGTCGAGTAGCACCCCCATTATAATTCTCAAAAAAAAAAAAAAAAAAAAAAAAAAAAAAAAATGGACGCAATCTAGATATGCAGCTACTCGCTGACGTGAAGGAAGCGAATTTATAAAAGTACTTTTTTTACCTTAAACTATTTTTGACCAACTGATTTTGAAATTTCAAAATATTAATTTACGCAGTTTTTATCGCTGATTGCGATGTTGAAATCGTATTTTCAAAAACACTCTACAAAAAATTACGAATTTTCAAATTTGAAATGGTCACCATTTTTAAAGTGTATGCGTATTAACGACCCCTCAAAAAATGATCTATAGGCTACTTCAGGACTGGTCCTCATTTTATCATTTCAAGGACCTGAGGTTAGGTCTTACCTGTTAGGTTAGAAAAATAGCTGTTCTAGTAGCTCATTTTTCAATAAAAATTCGATAACATTAACATTTAAAAAAAAACATTACTTAAAAAAGTAAATACAAAAACCAGTAGCCAAGTAAATATATTTTTATGATAAAGCACTGTGATAAATTAATTTCCCTCCTGTTTAAATCTTTACTTTAAAACGCCCTCAAAACAGAGTTTGTGTAAGCGACAGGTTTTTTTACCTCCCCGCAATTACATTTCATATCAGATTGCCCTCCATTACTTTAATGGCGGCCATTTTGTTTCGTTTCCGACTAGATGGATGCAATCAAACACGATGTTAATTCGCCCATTTTCTCACCAAATCTTTTTTTCTGCTCGTATACTATTTAGTTTAATATTAGCGATATCTGGCGTGAAAATTTAGTACTTTATAAAAACGTAACCGAATACAGAGTGTGTGTCTAAATCGAGGACAAATGTTAAGTTTTGTTTGGCTCAGCGTTTTTTCCAGGCTCACGAAAAAGTTTTCTGGCTAAGTTTTTGATTACGTAAATTTTGCAAAAACAATACAAAAATATCTCGCTAAGCTTTTCATTACGTAAATTTTGCACAAAAAGTACACACAATTCTCGCTAAGAATTTCATTACGTCAATTTTGCAAAAAAAACACAAATTTTCTCGCTTTTTTCCCGAAAACATATTTTATACACACTATAGGAAATATGTCCTAATTTCTCAAATTGGTTGATCAGTTTCACTTAAATTTCGTGTATGAAGATTCATAAATGTAGTCAGTGTATAAAATTTGAAATAAATGAAATTATCGTTTTGAAGAGTAGGGCTTAAATCGGAAAAAAGAAAATAAACTCGAGGGTGGTCAGGGTATAATTTTTTAAAGCAAATTTCCAGTGAAAAATTAACTATTGGCACAGCCATCATGATTAGATTTTCAAAACCGGTACCTTGAAATTAGCGCCCATTCTAACTTTCTAGATCACATTTTGAGAGGGGTCGTTAAAATGTGTGTGTGAGTGAGCGAGCGAGCGAGAGAGAGAGAGAGAGAGAGAGAGAGAGAGAGAGAGAGAGAGAGAGAGAGAGAGAGAGAGAGGAGAGAGAGAGAGAGAGAGAGAGAGAGAGAGGGAGAGAGAGAGAGAGAGAGAGAGAGAGAGAGAGAGAGAGAGAGGAGAGAGAGAGAGAGAGAGAGAGAGAGAGAGAGAGAGAGAGAGAGAGAGAGTACAAGTCATGTTTAACAAGAGTGGACTCAAATCAGAAATGTTTTTGCAATGCTCCTTAAACCGAAATCTAATTGGCCTGACATTGACCTCGCGTGACATTGAAATTTTGGACAAAGAGAATCAAACAAAGCACTCCTTGAGTGTTTGTACAAGAGATCGCTCTGAAGTGTATGCCATTGTGCGATATCCCCCCGGTTGTGTTATTGACGTGTTTTCTAATCTTGTACGCGTTCACACTGAAGTAATAGGAAGTACAAAATGTAGCACAAACTTTCTCAAATTCAATTGTTTCTTAGGATATCTAGTTCGGAAGGCAGAGATCGAACACATCTCGATACATTTTAGTGAAAATAAGCATCTTCCGGTACAACAATATCGGGTGTATGTTACGACTTTGCGCCTTTCTCGTGTTTTTTCAAGTAAGAACAAAATGCCGACGGTACCTGACCTTGTTTCAGTAGTTTGCTTAATGCCCTTTCAAGAGAACAAATATAATGCACATCGTTACTCGAATTAAAAGCGGCAGGCAACTTGTTTGTTCTTATATCTGTGTTCGACCTATAGAATCTGATGTTTGTTTTTCTAATTTGTAGGGAAGAGGTGGTTACCCATCTTTACATTGGTCATTCGTTGGCTAACGATGACTCTGATGGAAGGCGGGGACTCACCTGAATGCGAGTTCTGTAGGGAAATCATCACAATAAGACATACATTGCTCGATTGTGATGGTTTCCAAAATATGTCTGTTATGTGTGGTTTAAGAAATTGTTTGCAGACGATGTTGGGAGATAGTGTCTCGGCCAATGACCGGCCTAGACTTCCTTCATCGTCTGGATTTTTTAATAAAATTTAATTTATATATTTTTTAATGTTGTAGGACCTTTTTACAATCCTGTAACAAATTGTTTGTTTATTTGTTAATTTATTATTCTTTATTTATTTTTTAATCTTCATTAATTTGGTTCTAGGTAGGTTTTTCCAATTTATCTTGTTATTATTTTAAGGCCAATTTATAGCCTTACTATAAATTGTATGTATTTTGTTGTTTTTAAGATAAATATCCTTGTTAACTAGTTTTAGGACCATAGTTATAGTTGTTATATTATTTTGTTTCTTTTCTTTATTTTATTATTTTTTTCTATAATATCTCCAATTTTTAAAATATTTGTTGTTGTTTTTTACGGCGATGATGATCTTGGTTTTTCGCCAAGGAAAAATTCTCATAAGTACGAAAAGAGTATCTAAAGAAAATATCGATTGCTAGATACCGGTATAGGAAAAAATATCGATACTGCAGAAAAATCGAAAAGAATTTAGTGACAATAGTAAGTATCGAACGAAATTATAAAGCAAACATCAAAGAACTTTAATATATTATTTACAGTAGGCTATGTCTGTTTACTGCCAATTAAAGAAAAACAATAAATTAAAAAAAAAGCCAGATATAATAGTATTATGTACATCGAAAACAATAAACGATAATATGTATGCAGTTGAACTTACAAGACAAGACATGCATATAGGAACAACACTTGGAACAACCTACAAGAACTAATGAACAAAATAAGACGTCAGCAGTCAGTATGGCTTATAAATTAACATTAAAAAAACCAAGTTCATGGTAATTAGTAAAGAAGCATTTGGAAGGTACGACTTAATGGTCAACAACATACCAATAGAAAGGGTATCACGGTTCACCTACGGAACCACGATCAGTGAGAATTAGGACCATAAAGAAGAAAACAAGGGCCGCTTTCAATGGATAAACTGTTCAAAAGTCATAACCTCAACATCGATATCAAAATTAGGACTCCTCCGGTGTTATATTTGTTCGATACTTCTCTATAGAACGGAATCATGGACACTAACCGAGACAACACAAAGAAAACTCGAAGCCTACCAAATCACATTTGTCGAGGATCTCACGGGTAGACAGAGTGACCAACAGAGAAGTGATGGAATGACTAAAGAAAGACCTAGAAGTGATGAACACCATCAGGAGAAGAAAACTTAAATAGCTTGGACACATTATGAGAAACGAAAGCAAATACCGCTTTCTGAAAGCTGATCTCCCAGGGAAAGTCTACGGTAAAAGAGGGCCAGAAAGAAGACGGATGGCATGGCTTAAGGACATGCTTCTTAAGGACAAGGCTAAAGGAAACGACCACCGAACTATTCAAAGCAGTATCAATATCCAGGATGATCGCCAATATTCAGAACGAATAGGTACACGAAGAAGAAGAGGATATAAATACCTATATTATATATATAAATAATAGGTATATATAAATTACGTAAATTTTATATATATATATATATATATATATATATATATATAGAGAGAGAGAGAGAGAGAGAGAGAGAGAGATACCCTTAGGATGACTGGACGAAGTCAAGGGAATGTTTACAGCATACATACTTTGGATGTCTCAGAATGGTTTAATGGTACCTTTTGAGTAAGAGATCTCAGGTTCGAACCAGCGGAGGGTCGGAATTGTTGCCGTTTAAACTTAAAAGATAATTTACCGATACCTCTGTCAAATTCATTATTACTCTTACTGATATTAGTAAAACTATTGAACGAAAGTTATCGAGTACAGAAATACTTGATAGCGAATGACAAGTATCGATACGCTAGTGGTATCGAGATATAGGTTACATCCCTAGGTCACGAGTCATAATGAGAAATAAAGACTGAGAAATAAACAAGGTGAAATTGAAAGTGAAAAAATATATTACAACTCTATTACTAAAAATACGTTATTATAGACAGCAGGCCTACTATATTATTTTAAAATTTCACAGCCCATATAACGATTTTAACTTATTGTATTTTATTTACTGATAGGCACAAAAATAAATTATCACACACTACCTTACACACCACCCCACAGACCGGTTTTTTTTAATCCGACCCAGCAGACCGTCACATTAGGCCGAATTATTGCGAGCTTTTATATATACATGCCTAAACTCCTCAAGGGTGCGGACTAGCAACACCTATTGAGAGGATTTAGACATCCCTCGCGGTACCCGAGTCTAACACACACTTACACTTACAACACTACACTTACAACTTTAACAGTTTACGCTCACACTTACATTTAGGGAGGCGATAATAGACTCAATGTGCTTTTCGCCTTAAAATAACAAAAAAAACACGCATAAAACACACACACACACACACACACGTTACACACACACACACACACACACACACACACACACACACACACACACACACACACACGTTAATTACCCAATTAAAGTTAAAAACTTGTAAGAATGTATTTTTCTTTTGATAAGCATTAAAATTATATCCTTTACACACACACACACACACACACACACACACACACACACACACACACACACACACACATATATATATATATATATATATATATATATATATATATATATATACTATATATATATATATAATTATATTAGATATATATATAATATATATATATATATATATATATATATATATATATATATATATATATATATATATATATATATATATATAATTTATAATATACATAATATATTATAATTTAATATACGAAAAGCCGATTTTCTTCTATAGGATACATTTCTATAAGGATACATTTTAAAATGATGTCGGATGATATGGCAACACAAATCTAAGCATGATATAAAGCTGATCCCCCCAAAAAAATTGTATCCCAAACATGCAATGATTCTAGTATTTTTTAAATATCTAAAAATTGCCAACAGGTACTATACTGTACGCCAAGTTTTAAGGTAAACCGTAATTTTGGAAAAAAATCATTTACTTACCAGGTATTGCGTTCGACAAACTTCAAAACGTAATAAAAGTTTATTTATTAAACTCACCTTCTCTGCCTGCTATATCGTTTAACATCAGTGACTGAAAACTGACTATGAGATATCTAGTAACTCTACACTTATACAATCTACTTCCGCAGGTATCACTGAATTATATTAAATTAACGTAATCTTACCTTACAGTGGACACAATACTTCCAACATAACCAGTAATCTTAACGATTTCTAGTAAAGGCATAGTAAAATGTTTACGTTTACTTTGCGTGTGAAATCGATGACATCGGCAATAAACGCGGCAAGCAGCTGTCTCGCTGACGTTAAGTAAGCGAATTTACAAAAGCAATTTCTTTTATCTGACCCTCGTTTTTCAAACTCATCATAACCCTCATAAAATCTGCATATAACTGCGTTTTAAACTTTCAAATTGTATTTAAAATATGAAAATGAGCCCTGACCGCCGTTAAATTGTATTTCCTAATTCCAACGGATTTTGAAAATTCAAAAACGCTGATTTATGCAGTAGTTAACGCTGAAGGTTACGAAGGTTAAATGGGATTTTGAAAAATACTCGAGACAAAAACGTTATGAATTACAAAAGATTTGAAACGCTGACCATTTTGAAACTGTTGACAGAACTTTGTTGATTAACGATCTTGTTCCAAGCTATTAACAAAAACGATTTTTATCTCGTTTGAATCAAATCGCACTAAAATTGCAAACACACACACACACACACACACACACACACACAACACACACAACGTTATCTAAAAATGTGATCAAGACGTCAGGATACTCTCATTTCAAGGTCCCGGGTCTGGGTTTTACCATGATGACCGCTACATGTAATTAAAACGAATTTCCGGAATGTATTGATCAGAATAACTTGAAACGTAGATATTAATATTGTTTTTTACGATGGTGATATCAGTGTTTCAAAAAAAAGGTAAGATAAAAATTATTTTTAGAAATTCGTTCGCATCACATCAGCGAGACAGCTGCGTGCCGCTATTATTTTGTTTTAAATATGATACAGAATATACCGTAATAAATTAGCCTAAAAATATTTCAATGTGTCATAACAGATTGCCAATTTATTTAGTCTATGTGTCACGATATACAATTTTCGGCTATATTCATTTTGTTTTAATTTCACCTACCTGTAACCTAACCTAACTTGTGTTCGCACAAAATTCAAATTAAAGCAGAAATAAATTGCAGAAAAAATAATTAAATTCCAAAGATCGTTTCAAACCTAACCTGACAAATACTACTTACTCTGAATGACGTATAGCTGCAATACGATACCAGTACTTAATTTAACCATTACCAACAGTTATTCAAACACTTCATACTCAACAATTGTCTAGACATACTGTGCAACTGGTATGAGTTCGTACTTCACGAGATATACGGATCCTTCATGCTTATGAAATACCAAAAGAAAATATCGATTATTTACTAAATACTAGTTATCGGAAAAAAGTATCGATACGGTAGAAAAATCGAAAAGAATTTACCGATGTTAGTACATAACAAATAGAAGTATCTAAAGAAATATGATGCAAATATCAAAGAGATTTATTAAATAATTTATATAAAATATTACTGTATCAGCTTACTTCACATTATAAGCAAAACAATAACTAAAAGAATATACCAGATATACTAATACTGTATACACTGAAAGTATGTAAAAGCAATTCTTGTACAGTAAATGAAAATATGTGAAGACAACTAATATTTTAAAATAATATACGGATATAACGAAAGCAATAAATAGAAATAAACCTAAGTAATTACAATACAGTATGTACATAACCTAATTTGTTATCCATTAGACTTTGTGAGACATAAATATGTAGGCTCCGTAGTATGACTGGACGAAGTTAGGAACTTGTTTACAGCCTTACGTTACACTTTGGTTATCTCGGGATGGCTTGATGGTACTTTTTTGAGTAAGGAATCTCAGGATCTGCCGAGGCCAGTGATAGCGTTGTTAACAAAATAATTTACCGGTATCTTATTACTAGTACTAATATTAGTAAAAGTATCGAGTAAAAAAATACTAGATATCGATACTTTATTAGTATCAGTGTATCGTTTTTGAGCCTACTAGGTAGAGATGAACTGATACTCTGTGATACTGATTGATCTGTGAAAACTAATACTGCTACTTTTCAATAACTGTTATATTAAACTCTGAACTGTGAAATAATGTCTTGGATGGCCTGTTATGTAGCTATTGCTAATTCATATAGGCTATAATATAAATCAGAAAAAACAAACAAAAACCGTTATTGATGGTATTTATTTATCTACACAAATACACAGTTCTTCTATACAAAACCACTTGTACAAAAAACATTCGATATATCAAAACAAATAATACCAACAACAAGCTACATCTAGCGGAAAAAACTATGGTGCGCGAGCAGTACTATGGTAATATCAATATTTAACTCCTCTCAGTAATCCCATAACTGTGAAAATTTCACAGTACACAGTTAGTGTGGTATGTGTTAAGTGCGAAATCGTGTTAGATTGGTACGTACGAAACTGTGAACCATTACAAATGCGCAAAGCAAAACGACGCGATCCTAGCGGAAACGAAAGAAACTAGGGACACGGATTGGTTGAACAGACCCGGAAGATTTCAATTCACAGTTAGTAACAGTTAAACTCAGCCATTCACTGGTAGATAAATATGTGAAATCAGACTATCTGTGAAAAAGTAGCAGTTCTGTGATATCGTTAACATCTCTACTACTCAGTCGTATTTAGATTACCGTTAAAATATAATGTATCAGGCTGTATATATATATATATAACCACATCAGGTTTGATTAGCTATGTTTTTTTTAACTCGAAAACGATTCTATCGCTTCCCCTCAACCCCCTACCGTACCACCGAAATACCAGTTGCACAGTAGGCCTTTACGTTATCAACATAAAATACCTGCAGATTCCAGTCGAAACCGCCCACATTGACTCCGCCCGAATCGCGCCAATGGTATTCCAGCGTGGTGTCGTCGATGACGTCAATCACAGGACACACAACGGTGGTCGAGTCCTGAGCTATCCTGTCTAGCAACGGCTCCAGCCAGCCTGTATCGTGCGACAGATCACAAAACCCAAACAAAATATCACCGTGAACAAAACACCAGCACAAACACACATTAGATTTAGAACCCAGGGAAAGCGGGATGATGTAATGTGACACAAATAAGGAAGGAAACAATATGGAGTGCACAGAAACATGCACTTAAAAATAACGATTGTTTAAGTTGATTTTAACACAAACGTGAAGTACATTTTTAAAGCTAGCAGTGCGAATCACAAATTGTATTTTACCAATTAGCAAGTCAAAGTTTTTTACAGCTATGTTAATACTTAAAATTATATCGAATACAGAGATGCCAACTTGTAGGAAGGTCTACCAGTAACAATTGTATCATCATGAAAGTAAGCCTTATGGTAGGAATTAGCGATGCGCGATTACGAATGTTTGTTCGATTGTAAAAATACTTGATGCTTCTCGATTGTATTGCACTCGTCAGTCGTCACTTGACGATTGTACAGTCGTTACTTGACGATTGTTTTTCTATCCGAGTCCTCCGACTCGCTGAGTCATCTCGTATTGTGTTGCTTCTTATACTACTGTAGGCCTAAATCATCGAAAAAACAATCGAATTAATCGTCAACTTACAATCGGAACTGATGTTGCCGGAAATGTTTAATAAATATTCCAATTAAATGGCTAAGGCCTATTCCGTTTTTCCTTTTTTATATTAGGTATAATAATAAATTATATATATATATATATAAATTATTAAATAAATAATAATAAAAAATAATACAGTAAAAAAATGAGGGTGTAGTTAACTTTACTAAATAGTAAATACTACTGTCCAGTTAAAGACAAGGAAAACATTGCTTTCAAAGCCTGAGTCGCAATCAATAAGCAGTCCTGACATTGTCAACAATCGTCAAAAATCTCGATTGTTCAACCCAACTGGTATTCGATTGTTTTGTTGTACGATGGTAGATTGTCTCGATTGTAAAAACACCTCGGAATCACACATCACCAGTTGGAATGCCGTAAAGAATACGCTGCGAATTGGCATCATGGAAGAACACCACACAGTGATTAATGAATGGGAGGCACGCCGCCGCCAAGTGCGAAAACTGTTACTGTTCAATACACTGGGTAAACATGTGATTGCTTCTTCGCGGAAGAGGTGATTTAACAAGCTTTTTAATAGCATACTTAGCGGGGTGGGGCTTTCTACCTCTTAGTGGTTTTTGTACAGAACAGCTGTGGTAATAAATCAGCTGTTTCAATGAACACTACCTCCCAACTCACAGCGTAATAACTTTCCCGTTGCATGTTAGACCTTACGTTTTTACATACAGATTAGATATAAAATCTAAGTCAGTGGTTGTACATGTGCATCCTATGAAATCCACCAATGTAATGAAATCAAGCACCGACCAGAGGCAAACCCACGGAAACAATACTTCCTCCAGGATCAACCTTCATGCAATTGATGAACTTTATGGGCAGCACATGAAAAATGTTTTTTTTTAATGTAAAAATTAGGTATATGTAGTAATAAATCACGTTCTGAGCGTGAGGATTTCTTTATATAGTCAGGAATTAGTGTAAATGTGTTTTTTAGTGTTTCCCCATTACATTTAAATATGTGTCATGTTAACAGATTAGCACAGAAAATAGTTTCAAATTAAAAAGTTATATGTAATTATCTACAACATTTTTTTACAGAACCCTTTCATACAGCTTTAAAATTTTTCGCTTTGACTATGTTTTTGTTGCTATTTGAGAACTTTTAGCAAATCTTTATTGTGAATATAAATGTTTATAAATAGCAAAGCAAAGCATGTTTTACTGTTACAAATATTAACTATTTTGATACAGCCAAATGTTGGAGTGTACTACACAAGGGTTTGAAATATTAATCTGGGAGGGACTTACCTTTGGGGGAATTTTTTTTTTAGTTATAAAAATACACACTTTTAATAATGGCTATATGACACAACAAATTTAATTACTGTACAATGATAACACCAATAAATACTGTTCAATCAGCTGATACTTAACTGTTGTTAAGAAAATATGTATGTACAGTAGAGCCTCAATTAACTGTCACCCTTTCAGGTTAATGATGTTACCTGACATTTTTAAACTGTCTTCCATAATAATATTTTGTAATGTATAAACTGGACACGACTTATTTAGGCGACAGCAGCTGACACTAATTGCTACACTAAGGAAAAATTGATAATCGAAAAGTAAACGAGTCTTTCATTTAGTGAGATGAGACAGGGCACTTCAAATACTGTCAACATTTCCCACGTCAAAAAAAAAAAAAAAAATCGATTGTGTGTGTGCTTGCGTGCGCGCGCGCTTGTGTAAAAAATGGTTGGAAAACATCAAAGCAAGAAAGAGTTGTGTCTAAGTAAGTTACAAAGTACTGACTCCAAGCATTTTTCTCTCTCGGACTTTTGGTTTTTGTTAGTTATAGTTTACTTTACAAACCGTGATTGTTTATACCAGTTTTTAGTTTCAGTATTCCAGGCATTCTAGATTTTAGGTTTTTTTAAGCACTCAAAACGAGAGTTGTTCCACTCTAATGAAACATCGTGTTTTGTTCTGTTCACACAATTGACGGCGAATGTCCGAATAAAAAGGAATGACAACAGAAATGTCGACAACAGAAATAGTAACGTGAGACGAAGTGGTATCTTTCTGTATTGAATTCCTAATGTTTTACTGACAAATGCGCAGCCCTATGTTAAAATACTATATTGCTTATGAAGTTAAAAAAATAAATTTAAATAAATGTGTCAGCTCAAGCCGGTAAATGTTTTTTGGAAGGTTAATAATGACTAAATCTTACTCAAATGAAATAATCGCTGCAATTATTTGACTCGCTGACGTAAAATTAAAAATGGTAATTTATGAGGTTATTAGCATTGAGTGGAACGGATTTTCGAAAATATCTAGTTACGAACCTTTAGAGCTTTAAAATGGCCGCTATTTCGACTGGGTCTCACCTCGATAGTTCATTTTCCAACTGGAATTCGCTAAAAATAACGCTATTAAATTATATGATTTAGAAATTGGATCAAGTACACATATCATACGCTCGTCTCACAATAACAACTGTTTAACTATCCATTCTGAAACCGTAAGAAACAGTGCCGGTCGCAGGTTAGTAAGACATCACAAATCGCGCGCGGTAGTAAGTAACGTTGAAACCTGCCGACTGAGGCAATGTTAGAGGTAATATTTGAACATTTTAAATAAAGTTGATAAGATCAGATAACTTTGCCGGCAGCTGAATAACTTTGTCCTGCGTCACAGGCAAACTTTCCCCTTTTACAGCTTTGCTTGATAGAGTGCTGCAAATCATTCTACCAGACTTAGTGTATTTCTGATTTTACTTCAAGTTATCGTTTATATCACACGTTATAATATCCAGTGCAAAACGCAGTTCTACTGATATAAACTGTTGACGCACGATGGATTTCATTTCGAAAATTGTTGAAAAAAAATCTACAAGAGGAATAAATAAACGCGACACGCAGCTGTCTCGCTGATAGAAACGAATTTGTGAAAATACTTTTTTCATCTTATACTTTTCTTTAAACTAAATTTACGATCATAAACAGTACTAAAAATCCACATATACTAGCATTTAAAAATTTAAAATTGCCATGAATTTACGAAAACGAACCCTGACCGCCGTGAAAGAAAATTCGCAAACCTATGCAGTTTTTACGTTGATTACGTTGGTGAAACATTCAAAAATATGCAAGGCAAAAAAAAGTTAAGACATTTTTTTAGGTTTGAAACAGCAGTCATTTTGAAAGTGTTGAACGAATTTTGTTTGTCAATGAACCTGTCCAATATATTAACAGGATCGATTTTACGCCAAGTTCGAATCGAATCGGGCTAAACTTGCAAACTTGAGCGTCGTAAAACACATGCGCGCGCACTTTCTATGGAAATAATCGCGCTACTCAGCTGTCTTGTTGACGGACTGGAAGCACATTAAAAAAACGAAATTTAATAACACAAAAAAAACATTTTAATATGCGAACATTTTTGATAATGAAACGCTGTAAAATTTATAACATTTTAACCTTATTCTAATAGATATATTTTTTACATAATTTCTTAACTTACAGTTTAGGCGCTATATGTGCATTACAGACAGACAGACGCATCAGAACATAATGATCTTATTACTGTTGTTATTCGGACATCAGCCATCATTTGTTGTGTACAGAAACAATACATGACGTTTCGACAGTATAGATTAACTCTCGTTCTCAAGTGTCTGACTTAAAGCATTTAGCAACTAGAACATATGTTACGCTAGATTACGTTGAAATACCAAGAAACAAACACTCAAAGCTGACACAATGAGCGGTAGAATATGAAATTAAACTTACACGTGATCAAAGGAACGGTAAATCACTAAGAAAAAGAAAAGAAGTAGCACAACAGCTGACAAATACCGTGTCCAAACAGGGATGTATACTGACCAAAAGTAAACAGCTTACATATGAAGGGTCCGAATTATTTTGTCGAATAAACAGTAACAATAATATGGTAGTCAATCATTAAATAACAATTTTATAAAGAGAATAAGTACCCTTGTAGTGTATATCTAAAAACACACACGCGCTAATAAAATGTTTAAAAATACATAAAAAATCTTCCATACCGTAAACTAAAAATCCACAACCGTTTACGTTTCCACAAGGGAAACGATCACCTAAGCATTTACCAGTTCATACCTCAATGGGCGCCATTTATAGCCGATAATGGGGCACGTTTATGAGAATATGAAAACGTATTAAATCAAGCCGCTGGAAGGCAATTTGTAAAGGAGCCAATTTGAATTGGCAGCCAGCCAAACCGGTGGGGGAATTTATTTTGCGAGGGAGAGAAGCCGCACCTGATAGCTCAAGTTGTGATAACAGAATCTGGGACACGGCGGACCGTTATCAATGAAATACGGGTTGGATTTATTGAGTATATATTTTAACGCAGAGTCTTTTGTTTTTTTATCGGCAAACAACGCATTTTTTTAAATGTTTTATGAATATAAAAAATGGAGCCATTTTTAAGATTGTAGATTGCAGTATTGATAACAAATAATGAACTGATGACGTAGTCTAATGGTGATTATTTAGCTGCACTGCAGTTCTACAATATTTACATAAAACATTTCTTAGGCCACGCGGTCATTAAATGAGGAGCGGAATGAAGATGAACGGAGTTCAATCAGTTTAAATAAAGCTTTTAAACATTTAAACAAAGGATTCTAGGAAACTACTGTTTAAAAACCGTAACCTAATCAACGGTAACATAGGTAACGATAAATAATAACTTTGGAGGCGTGGTCAGAGTGGTGGGGGAAGCGGAGTTAGTTTCAAAACCTAACTAAGCTACACGGAGGGGAGCCCAGCAACGCAACTTGAATCCGTTCAGCTCCCTTACGTTAAGAACAACAAGTTAGGTTTTGAATGCGTAGTCCGCTCTGCATTTGGTGGCCGCCTGGTCTTACTTAAAACACTCGCTTTTTAAGGCTCTGGAATATGTTTTAAAAACGTTTTAATTTCTGTAAATTATAGCTACTTCAGGTCGAAATGTGCTAACAGTCACTTAGGCGTGGTAATAATCTTTTGGCGAACGATTGACAATGTTGAACAGACAGCAGAGGAAGTAGAAAAAGCGATAGGTAACTATAAAAGCAAGGCTAATAATAAATGGAAGGTAAAATGAATAAAACAATTATAAAGAAAATATTACAAATTGTACTAGCTTCTCGGTCTCTTGTCAAAATACTAAAACAAAGCACTACGACATGTACGGGTATGTGGTATGCAACTGTTAGTTCAGTCTTCTCAGAATAACGTTCTGCCAAGGAATAGTTAATTCACCACAGGTTCAACACAGTGCACTAGTAAGTGAAGAAGAACGGGAAACATGGTACGGTATCTGCATGAAAATCGAGAAATTCGTTCGATTCTTCAAGCAGTAAGTGATATTGAATTCTTAATAATGTCAGAAAATATTTTTGTAAATTACGATTCGTAAGCCATGTTAAAACAAATCAGAACGAAGAGAATCCTAAGTATTAAACACATTAAAAGAACTATTTCAATTTGGTTGTCAGGTATGTATCTACGTGCCATTCTTTCAAAGGACTTATTGGGCAGGACGATCAATGTTTTTTTTTAAATGTATTTCCTAAAATAATTTTTAAGAACGTGTGTTTAGCTAAACTTAAAACTTTGTATTATCAAAAACAAAACTGATCTATAAGTGCGGTTTTTATCAAACTATGGGTCACGAACCACCCACTAGTGGGTTGCTGAAGGTGGGCGGCTTAAAACTTTTTTAAAGTATTCTCTCGTCTGCAAAAAAACTCAAGAAATATATTTTATAATCAACATAAAATAAGTATTTTATAAATAAAGTGAGCAGAGCGATACGACAATGCAGCCGTAGAGTTTATTTCTGTGATAGCAAAGTGTCGCGCGTCTGTCTGTCTGGATCGTGGGGGACATGGTGAAGGAGTAAAAAGTATAGCGCGACTGTCTGCTTTTGTCTGCCCGTCTGACCGTGGGGAACCTGGTGAAGGAGTAAAAAGTGTCGCGCGACTGTCTGCTTTTATCTGCCCTTCTGGATCGTGGGGAACCTGGTGAAGGAGTAAAAAGTGTCGCGCGACTGTCTGCTTTTGTCTGCCCGTCTGGATCGTGGGGAACCTGGTGAAGGAGTAAAAGTGTCGCGCGACTGTCTGCTTTTGTCTGCCCTTCTGGATCGTGGGGAACCTGGTGAAGGAGTAAAAAGTGTCGCGCGACTGTCTGCTTTTGTCTGCCCGTCTGGATCGTGGGGAACCTGGTGAAGGAGTAAAAAGTGTCGCGCGACTGTCTGCTTTTGTCTGCCCTTCTGGATCGTGGGGAACCTGGTGAAGGAGTAAAAAGTGTCGCGCGACTGTCTGCTTTTGTCTGCCCTTCTGGATCGTGGGAACCTGGTGAAGGAGTAAAAAGTGTCGCGCGACTGTCTGCTTTTGTCTGCCCGTCTGGATCGTGGGAACCTGGTGAAGGAGTAAAAAGTGTCGCGCGACTGTCTGCTTTTGTCTGCCCGTCTGGATCGTGGGAACCTGGTGAAGGAGTAAAAAGTGTCGCGCGACTGTCTGCTTTTGTCTGCCCGTCTGGATCGTGGGGAACCTGGTGAAGGAGTAAAAAGTGTCGCGCGACTGTCTGCTTTTGTCTGCCCGTCTGGATCGTGGGGAACCTGGTGAAGGAGTAAAAAGTGTCGCGCGACTGTCTGCTTTTGTCTGCCCGTCTGGATCGTGGGGAACCTGGTGAAGGAGTAAAAAGTGTCGTGCGTCTGTCTGCTTTTGTCTGCCCGTCTGGATCGTGGGGAACCTGGTGAAGGAGTAAAAAGTGTCGTGCGTCTGTCTGCTTTTGTCTGCCCGTCTGGATCGTGGGGAACCTGGTGAAGGAGTAAAAAGTGTCGTGCGTCTGTCTGCTTTTGTCTGCCCGTCTGGATCGTGGGGAACCTGGTGAAGGAGTAAAAAGTGTCGTGCGTCTGTCTGCTTTTGTCTGCCCGTCTGGATCGTGGGGAACCTGGTGAAGGAGTAAAAAGTGTCGTGCGTCTGTCTGCTTTTGTCTGCCCGTCTGGATCGTGGGAACCTGGTGAAGGAGTAAAAAGTGTCGTGCGTCTGTCTGCTTTTGTCTGCCCGTCTGGATCGTGGGAACCTGGTGAAGGAGTAAAAAGTGTCGTGCGTCTGTCTGCTTTTGTCTGCTGCCGTCTGGATCGTGGGGAACCTGGTGAAGGAGTAAAAGTGTCGTGCGTCTGTCTGTCTGTCTGCCCGTCTGGATCGTGGGGAACCTGGTGAAGGAGTAAAAAGTGTCGTGCGTCTGTCTGCTTTTGTCTGCCCGTCTGGATCGTGGGGAACCTGGTGAAGGAGTAAAAAGTGTCGTGCGTCTGTCTGCCCGTCTGGATCGTGGGGAACCTGGTGAAGGAGAAGTAATCGTTGCTGGGCTCGTGCGTCTAGCTGGGCTCGTGCGTTACTGCAACTACGACATGCGTCTAGCTAGGACGAATGTGATATTTCGTGTATAATTACACTTCGTCTGAAGAAGAAAGATAAAAGGTGTATAAGTGGTAGTGGAATTTTTGAAATCATTGATACACCATATTCTCTTTTCTTCTGATGAAATGTAAATTATTAAACGTACATAACATATAAAGTTTTTTATTTCGTTTATTTTTTGTAGTCTGTTATTTCCAATATAAAATAATATACAGTGTTATAGTTAAAACAATTTTTATCGTAAAAACAAGTGTTTTTTTAAACACAACAATATACTACAACTCTTTTAAAATTTTAAAAAATATAGACAGAAAATTGCATTCGTATATAATTGACTAACCACAAGGCCACTGCCAGTCAGCAGTTTAGGCATGAGTAGCAAAACCTAAACACTACTTGCTCCTATAAAATGGCACTCGATCACGCACCAAATAATTGCCGTTTAGGAAAAAAAACAATAGTTCCGGTTTTGTGAAAATAAATTACGCTCTAGAACGTTCAAAAAAGTGGAAATTTAAATCAGTTATGCCCTGGATTTATAGGTAAAAATTGTCCGTATAATAGCTGGAAAATATTACGGGATAACCCATAAATATTGTATTAAAATATTGTATAAATATTTGAACATACTTGGAAATTATAATGCGATACACATTATAAATGCGATACAAATTATTGTATGCACATACACTATTCACGATAATAAAAAAAATAATGTCTGTAATTAACTATAATATTAAACAATTGACATTTACAAATACAAAATTAAAATAAATCCAGAATTAAAAAAAATTAATAAAATAAAATAATTCAAAGTGAGACGTTTAATAGATAATGCCTCAATAATAAAAGGATGAAATATGAAAGCGGAAACATGAATGATTAATTAAATTTCTAGTATATGGATGTGGTTTATCAATCTGTGATCATTGTTGAAGCTTCGTACACTGTCCGTAGCGGAATTATCTGTGATTGTAATTCGTAACGGATGAAATGCGAACTAGTCGCTGAGGGTGTAATTAATTTAACTGCATTCCGAGTATTGTACTTCTGCGGGCTGAACCTCTTTGTTACAGATTCATCCCTTGCACAATGCGGAAGTACTGGGAACCACGAGCCTTTTGCGTTAGAAATAATGTAATTAGTCGGGCTGAGTTTTTTGTTATATCATCCCTTATCTAATGGAGAAGTACAAATACCTGCGTTTGTTACATATAAGGGATGAAATATAAACTAGACACTAATGGTTCCTTTGCATTCATGTGCTCTGTCATTTATCCCTATATAGGCTAATGGGGACTTCCCATAAATATACGTGTTTGTGATTCATAAGGGATTAAATAGTGTAGTTAGTTTGTACCTTATTATGGTTTAAATTTCGTACTTAAATACATGTACGATAAATTTATAATAAAAACATAAAATCGACATATCTGTGTTAACTAATATTATAAGTGTAAACAACAACTAATGGGTAGTAACTTACAATAATTACTACAATATTTTATGACAGATTTTATTCATAAAAAGTCATTGCAGTTAAAGTATTTTAAAATTTATGAATTAAATTGAATGCGCTTTAAAATTAATTCCTTACTAAATATTATTCTACATACCCTATAACAAATAAACTGAAAGAATCTTTCGTAAAGCTTAACTGAAAACTGACTGTTTATATCATTGAAAACGATCAGTAACTGTAATATAAGCTTATTTTATATGTATTCGGCTATTAAACTATTTATTGTAAGCACCTCTCGGACACAATACAAGCATAAATGGAAAACTAAACCTTGTAGGCTACAGTAAAAAGAAAATAGTCAAACATTTGCTAAAGTTTCGGTTAAACAAAATTTATAAAAAATTACTTAGAAAAATACATTTAAAAAAACCGTAATACCATTGCACCTCAGAACAATAATTAAAAAAATGTAGTGATAACAAAATTAAATGTACACAAAGCATACAGCAAAAACGTCAACAGTACAAACAACAAAAGCAGTTCAATAAACACTCTGAAATAAATATAGGCGACCTAGTTTAACGTCGTTACTGATGTTGGTTCAAAAATGTTGTGTCAACAATTATTTACTGAACAAACTAGAAATTTAAAATTCAATCAAAGAATATTTTAAAACATTACAATACATAAAGTGAGTTACGTTTAGTTTTAAAAAACTTTATTCCCGTAAATGTATTCAATATTTTGTATACGTTTAAAGAACTTTAAAAAAACCAAATTACGTCGAACCATCAAATATTTGTCACTGAAAAACAAGAATAAAAAATAATATATATTAAACAAATATACCAAATACTGCACATAAAATATTCAAACAATCGAAACTTTTCTTATAGATTAAGTATAGGTAACCACTACAGCAGAGATTCAGAACCGGTATTTTACCACTACATTACAGATAGTTAATGATGGTTAGACACTACTGAAACAAGCAAACTGTAAATTGATTACTGACCGTCAGCGCATTCGCAGTGTGAGTCCAGGTAGGTGAGAACCGGTGCTGTCGCGTACTTGGCTCCTATGAGGCGGGCGCGTATAAGTCCTTCGCGTTTCGACGCCCGCACTATCTTCACCTTAGGATACATTTCCATATATTCTTCTAGCTGCCTCTTCAAGTGAGCTGAAACATGGAAACAGTTCAATTTGTACTCTACAAATACAAAACCAACAGAGTGATTACAATTTTCATAAATGGTACAAATAGTTTAATAAAACGTTTTAACATTATCTCCATAAAACCGTTCGGTTCGAAAACTATAGATAAGAGTTCCAATAAGTCGACGGAATTAATCAAAATCTGTTTAACTGTTTACTTGAAAAAACTGTTTGTAGTATATCAAATTTAAAATATATAAAATGTACAGTTACAGAAAAAATAAAATAAAAAACAAAAAAGGAGCAAAACAAACTCAAAAAGAGGTTAGAGATTATAATCGATTTGTTTCTAGCGATTTCGATCAATTTTCCTTAAAGTAGGACAAATTTTAAGTTTAAAAATAAGCATATTTTTAAAACCACTTTAAGCACATTTTCTCAGAACTGTTTCTAACGATGTTGCTTAAACTTTGTACGTGACAAAATTGTCTTCGACAAATTAGGTTGAGAAATTATCGTTAACCCTCCCAAAAATAGGCACAATTTATCAAAACCGGTTAATAACGTATTTTTACAAATTGTGTTCCATCTCCAGGTACACAACTTTAATTTTAGAAGTGAATCAAAGCAAACAAAAAATCTGTGACCGTTATATTGTATGACAAATGTTTGGCAAAATTTAATTCAGAGAAATTAGACCATTGTTCAGGTTTTATTTAAGTAAGTACATACCAGAATTGTTCGAGAAAAAACAAATAATATAAGCAAGTTTATGTAATGCGATGCACCCATCTATTTCTCGATATGAAATACTTATATAAAAAGCGTACAACAGGAATAATATTTTTTAGCGACTAACTTTCACCGTTATTAACTTAAGCACAGCAAAAGTGACGCAGTGTTAAGAGATCTGTTACAAAATACTAAATATCCAAAGTGACGCGCGAAGTTAATTATAGTTTTAAATCGGTTTTGGTTGATAGCAGACAATATATAAAATTTAGAATCAGATAAAATGTTAATAAAACCGCGACTTGATAATATTTCTCTCGTGTAATTGATCTGCGCTTTATCACGTTCCGATCTGACGCTAGTTGTGTTGGTTGGAACACAAATTTTGTGGACTATCCTGTTTTAGTTGCAGTTAAAATTTAGTCGGTTTCAGTTAAACGTTTAATATTCCTACGTTGTCATCGCCTAAACAACCACGATAAAATTCCCGTACTTCTCTTCCGGCTTTCAAATAGCCTACGCCTGCGAAACCTAGTTCACTCCCGTCAACCAATACTCGCTTCTGATTGGTCCGTAGTGCGAATCTATTATAGCACAATAGATTATTATATTTCTGCCCATGCATTACATTTTTTTTTTTTTTTTTTTTTTTTTTTTTTTTTAGGTCCGACTATTGTGCACACTTGGGCTAATGCAGACGATGGATTGATTTCCAAGCCCTCGCCGGGAATCGAACCCGGGTCCTCGGGGTGAAAGCCTAGTACGCTATCCATTAGGCCCCGAGGCGGCAATACAGTCGGTGGACCACCTCGCATCTCCCGTACACAATACCTTTATTTTAACTGTTGCGTTCTTTTCTTTACGTTTTAATAATGGATTTCTGAGAAATTATAATCTCCGCCCTAATTTTTTCGATTATAAATACAGGTCGAAAAGTTTTGTTCGGAACATCGAAGAGGACTATACATCTATACGACAGTCTACTAACACACGGAACTACTCTACAAGACACAACTTGTTCGGGAGGAAATAGGAGGAAGCCTAACAATTCTAACATGAAGTGAATCTTTTTTCACTACAACATTTCGAATCGGATGAGTGCTTCGCCAACCTGATAAAAGCTTGGACATCTACTATTACTCTCGGACACTACAACAACGTGTTTCGCTGATATAGCGACATCATCAGGTAATCTCACAATACACATCACCAACATTTTATACTTAACAAACTACACAAAAAATTACAAAATTTAAACACGTTTTAAAAATTTACTGTAGTTGAATAGGCAAAACTCAATTAACAAAAACTTCAATTTTTATTTGAATATTTGTTTGCGGATTTCGTTTTAAGATCCAGAGCGGAATTTTGAAATCAGCGCCGATCCTGACCACAATAGCACTGAATATCTTTTTAAGGGACCGTTACAGTTATAAATATTTATTTGTGTGTCTGCGTGCGTGCGAGTGTGTGTTAGTTAGTAGTAGCATCTACAACACACACCCAGCATGTGCGTATGTGTACAAGTTTTGCTACCTAGCAAAATCCTTTATCCTAAGTCTTAAAAAATGGCGGCCAACAGAAAATGAGATTTGACCATCACAAACATGTTAAAACCTGCATTAATTTATATCTGAATACTTCAAAAACCCATTGAATGTGACAGAGGTCAAGGGTTCATTTTCATAATTACTTTTTTTTGTTATTTCAAGGCGAAAAGCACATTGAAGCTACTATCGCCTCCCTAAATGTAAGTGTGTGTTCGACTCGGGTACCACGAGGGACGTCAAATCCTCTCAATAGATGCAGCTAGTCTGCAATCCCTGCGGAGATTTCATAATTACAACGTTGCTTGAAAATGTAAAGAGCAAATTCACGTGGATTTAAGAACTGGTTACAATTAATTGTGAAATCCACCACGTCAGCGAGACAGCTGCGTGCCGCGATTATTTATAAATGTTGTAATAATTACGAATGCATTTAAATGGACTGAAGATGTCATACTAATTTATGAAAGCACGTAGCAGAGCGAAAATGAAAACAAAAACGATATACAGCATTATTATTAATCAATTATTACTAAACATTATTATTATTATTAAGGCACTTATTAAGTTTTTTTATTTTCATCAGCTGATGAATAAAAACAAAAGTGTAATGTTGAAAACAGCTGATGAATAAAAATAAAAGTGTAATTTTCATAACAGCTGTTGAATAAGAAGCTGCTGATTATGAATTGAATAATCAAGTAGTAATTCTGGTTTCTATGGTAATTATTAACTGTTTACACAGATATTTTGTGGGGTTGGTTACAAAGTGGGCAGGAGTGTCTCCTTAAGATTGTATTATTATACAAATCTAATTCTTATAAAGTGGCTGTTGTTGGCTAAACAGCATACAAAACGTGATATAATGACTTCACTTAAATATCACCAGACAACAAGATATATCAAAGAGCCTACACATAAGCCCGTTCACAAAACGTCAATATCGGTTCAACCCAGTACCTTCCGCCCCAAATATCCCATTTGTGATTTTGCTAGACCAGATGTTTGTACACGTATTGTTTGTGCAAAAAGTTTCAATTTGAAACAAACAGAAACTACAAGTATTCCGTAAACAAAATATATTACCGTTTGTTATATCCCATACTTTTTTCAGAAACCTATTACTGTATTTCTTATTACAATTTTTATATACTGTTATTGACGGATTTCTTTTGTAAAATGAGTTATTGGAGCGTCCATCTTGGTAAGACACGGGACATTAAAATGGGCGCCGATTCTGATCGCGAGCGCGCGCGTGTGTGAAGTTGAAACAAAAAACGGGCACTAAAATGCCTGGTTTATTTTAAAACACATTTCCACAAGCCAAACGGTACAATTACTGTATGATTTTTTGTTTGTAAAATGTCAGATTTGCGGTTACAAAACCTTAGTGTGTTGGTGGGTATTTAGGGCTTTGGTCCAAAACGTTTTCTCTTTTCGCCGAAAACATTACTGTAATCTACAAATAACAATAACCTCATTTTTAATAAAAATTAAAGTTTATTTCGCAATCAAACAAACTTACTCGAGTTTAAAACGAAACAAAATTTCCAAGACAACTTTCAAATTACAGTATTCAAATGTAATTTTTATCCTCTGAAAAAATTACCGTAGAGAAGCCTGGATACACAGCTATTTTACATATATAACGAGGAATACGGGAAGAGTGTCCACAGAGAAATAAGCAGACAAGAAAACGTTATAGATTAGCCGCTCAGAAAACGGCTAGTGGGAGAGAGAGAAAATGTGCAAGAGAGAGGTCGAATTCCCCACAGCTCCCTCCTTTTTCTTCACTATCGCTGAGTAATAACAGCTTGTAGACTCAGATTGGCAGACTCTGTGTCACTGGCCTGTTGGGAGGAAGCTGGAGGGGAATTCTCCTACATGCACGAGAAATTCTCTCGCAGGCCGTTTACTAAGTGGCTGTACTAACAACTAATTAATTGTTAGTTGTTTGCATTCTTTTTTAATCTTGTTTGAAAATATGATTTCACTATCATAACCAGCACAAATATTTTAAAATTCCAAATTACACTGATAGTACGAAGCTTGACCGACGTCAAGTTCCTTTTTCGTATTTTCAAACAAAACAAACTTAGACAATAGCGCAAAAGTCAGAGATATTCCGAATTATCACGTCAGCATCGTCCTCTTCGTCGTGAGGGTTGGGAATTGCGTCATCAGTAAGATGCATCTTGATTACACCAATCATTAACGTCTGCATTGCTTATTGAAAATTAAACAGGTGGTGCATTAGCTAGTTAGACGTGTTCACATTGTCCTATTCTGACACATTTAACAATTTGTTTTAGATGCCAAACAGTTTCCTCTATGAATTTCGAACGGTCGAACATTTTACCCTAAATTGTAAATGTGCCAAACAAGGCAAAGAAACCTGTTATGTTCCTAGAATCGGTATTTCACATCAAAATCTTATGGTTTGTGGAAAATTACCGACTATTTCAACCAGCCAAATATAATCACATATTCTAAAAATAACACAAGCTTTATATCAAGCACAAGCCCTTTTTAATTTTGAAGTATGCCTAATGTACATTTCTTCTCGATTTACCGGGACTCGGATAATCGCGACTTTACTGTATTCCCAGTTTGACAAAACAACTTAATTTTGTTGCACAAAACCTTTATTCATTATTTCAGTTTAAAAAAATTTCTAGTACACTATAACGTGAGCGCCGTAAGTTCGAAGTACGCTCGAAAGCACGGAATATATCGTGTCCAGTCAATACGGAAAGTTTTTTTAACTAGCGCAACTTTTCCGCCCCTCAAATGTTATTCGTAAACACGACTGCCGAGCAAAGTTTTACTAATTGCACTCGAGACTGGAGCACTTCTGCGCCACTGTTTTAAAACAAGGCAGACATTTTACTTCGAAAGCATGCGTTGAAACGTTAGACGAAAGTTACACTTGTAACGCTACGTTTAACAGTTTAATAGTAGTTATACTTGAATTTATATCAGAAGTTTTTTTTAAGGTGGAGAAAATGCTTTATCCTTTTCTGAGTGGTACTCGCACCCACTAAAAAAACCCCGCCACTTTTAGGCACTTATTTCATTTTCTTGATGGGCTGGCCAGGGTATCTCCGGTGGCATAACTTCTTCATAGTCCAGGACTATTTCTTAAGTTAATTCATTTGCTCTAATCTTCTTGAATTGTCCGGTCTCGCAAGTACCTGAATTGAACCTCTCACTGTTTTAATAAATACGTGACGATCAACCACCTTTCCTTCTTGTAAACAAGAACCACTAACTTCCTAACTAACTGCCTTGTCTTGCTTTGTTTCCCCTTTCCGCATAAAGTGTGTACGTCATTGTCATCGTATCTGCAGCTGTTACATTAAGGTTTATCATCCTCTTGAATCTATAAAAATATTACTTAAAACACCCATGGCCGGTGAATGCTTGTGTTCAGTAAAATCCAATTTCTCCATGTCTATGTTCTTGAATAATCTGTGCGTCCACCTATCAGATTCCTCTTGCTTCCATCGATCGTTCCAAATATCGATCGATGTCTTTTTTCTGTGCTTTTCGCCCAGTGGTTATCTTCTCCCTATCCTGCGAGTCTGACTGGATTTACTTCAGCTCCTGATGCACTTCCCTTCTTTCCTTGACTAGCAGTTCAATGGGTGGCAACGAAAGCTCCTTTTTACGAGACCGTGTGGTCAGCTTCCACTCAATTCAGAGCCAGACACGCACCTCAGAGCCGTGTGAGTTGCACGAGATAACCATTACACTACGGAAACTACAAAGACCGATGTAAATATAGGAAATGAGTTGTTAATGTAATTTGTATATTTGTAGTTATAGAAAAAGATCAGTTTTTTAATATTAATTCGTAACGATCAGCTGATTTCGTTGAAGCTGATATGCTGTAACAAGTTTCAGGTTATGTTGTTAAAAACTAGTTATGTAAATAAGTCGTGTTTTCGAAGAAATTATCGTAATTACAATAAAAGGAAGAGAAAACATACATGGTTTTTATTTTTGGCACAGTAACAGAAATTGTTTAACCGTCTGCAGTGTTTTAACGCCTATCTTCACCGAACCACGGGATAATAAACTAAAAACTGATTACAAAATTCCTAAAATAACTCCCCTCCCCGAAATACAGTTCGGGAGAACAATAACATTTTGACGCAGTATTTAAAACAGACAATGAATTGGTGAAGCATCAGTTTTGCAGGCGGTCAAATTACCTCTCGCACGAAAAAACAAGCCCTTTGTGCCATCAACGTCACGCGGCCAACAGTGTACTGACAAATGGCTGGCAAAAAACAAGCAATTAACGCACAGCTCACAACCTGGACAGGTTGTGCTATTGTGATTGATGAGTTGAGAGGTTAGGTGGTTGCCATGGTTACATCAATGCTAATAGCTGCATGCTAAAGTCTGTTTGTTCTGCCATTAGAAAGGCCAAGGTGAGAGGAGGCAAGACTGCAAGAATCATTTTTTTTTTTTAACGTCCGTACTTCATGCCAGTTAGACCAACGAGGACGAGGGATCAGCGTTGCCGGTAAGGGAACAGCACCGGGATTAACTGCAGCTAGAACTAAATAATTTAAAGTGGGCAGTTCAAAGAAGCAGCAGACGGACCGGTGCTTTAGTCACATCGACTACCGAGTCCTCTTTTTTTCTATAATCTGATTTCACTGTTGTGACCAGCTTTAATCTGAATAAATTATTATTTCAATTTTTTTCGATTACATTACAAATCCGAAAATTAACCGTTAAAATTGTATGATTACTTTGCGTATGACAATGGCATTTAAAATAATAATCTATGCTGATTTTGACGCTAATTACGATTGTGAAAGCGTAATCGGATTTTTAAAAAAGCAGAAGATAAGAATTACGGACCGTTTTGAAAATGGATCGGACGCGATATTGTTTGTAACGAACTTGTATCTAGATAATGTTTAACGATCCTACAAAAACTAATCTAGAAGTGTCACACCATTTCAAGATCCCAGAAAAAGTGTGTGTGTGTGTGTGTGTGTGTGTGTGTGTGTGTGTGTGTGTGCGCGCGCGCGCGCGCGTATTTGTGCACTTCACTGGATATTAAATTTACTGACAAATGTTTATGAAATTCTGCAGCAAATCTGGATTTGAACGTACGTTACCACATCTTTGTTAAGGCTATTTTATCAAAACAATTTTAACGTCCCAAAACCAACTCGAATTTTTGTAGCTTTTGAAAAAGTTCTTAAAAATCGGCTCAAATTATGAAATTCTTTTCATGTTTGCTCTCAAAATTTGCTGTCAATCCTACGTTTTTTCCAACGGTAAATATTTTAAATTTATTATACCGAAGTGAATTACGATTCTTCATGTATGTTCTAATTTGTGCAAAATCGATTTGTGGAGGTAATATTTTCTGCATTTTCCAAACTAATTTTTTTGTCGAATTAATTTTACTGTTACACTTACTTATAATCAATATCAGTGTATATTATTAAAGTGCGTTTGTTTGCAAGCGCTTACACGAACGATTAACAGAAAAATAACATATGTTTTCCGGTCCATAACCTACAATCAGATTTCGTTATGCAAATAGTTAAATGTATGACTACTACCCGCATCTAAACGGATAAGAAAATAACCTCGTATGAATCAAAAACACATGCCTAACAACATAAACTGCTTTACATTAAAACACACCTCAAATTATTTATAATAGAGCACAACACCACTGCATGCACTACATAAATAATTAGATGCGATTTAAATTCAGTGCTGCCACAATACCGCAGTTAGAACTAAAGTGCACTGCTTTATCTAGAAACCAGTGTTAGCACGCTACTAACTAAATGCGAAATGCAATTATTTTCACTTATTAAATCCGTTTACATCGAGAGGTTAGCTCACGAACACGCCTACATATTGAGACAGGGGGTGGATTAGGATTACTTCGTCAGGGTAACGTTGCGGAGAAGCTTACAGTTGAAGCAGTCAGTTGAGCGCGTGACCTTGCTCGGGGAAGGCGTGTGGAAGATATACGAGCAGTTCTAAAAACGTTGACCTTCCTCCATGCAATTTCGTGTTACAACAGTAACTGAAGTACATTACCTACCGTCATCGCTTAAACAACATAAGAAATGAGTTACACAATCACGTTCCGCTTACTAAAACCGAAAAACATCCACAATAAAATCCCGCACATCCATGCTAAAATCCCGCACATCCACGCTAAAATCCCGCACTTCTTTCCCGGCTATCAAACAGCCTACGCCTGCGAACCTATTTCACTCCCGTCAAACAATACTCGCTTCTGATTGGTTCGCAGTGCTCGCGTATCTCGGGTCTATAGTACGGTAGATGATCACATTTCTGCCAAGGCGAGTTCTTTATCTGGTTTTAACAATAGATTTCTGAGAAATTATGATTCCCGTCATAATTTTGAATATAAATTATTGTTCGACAGAACATCGAGGGGGACCACACACTACACAACTACAAGGCAACCTTCCTACAATAAGAATATCCATTAATATTCTTATTCTACAAACAAGAAAACCACTTTTAGTTCTTAACAAAGTACTTAAAATAATATATAATAATAATAATAATAATAATAATAATAATAATAATAATAATAATAATAATAATAATAATTATTATTATTATTATTATTATTATTAACTAAATAATTTCCACGTTACGTGATTATATTAATTACTTCAATTACACACTTAATAGTCTTATTTTAAAAATTCTAAAAAACATCAAAATTTTCGTCCCAATATTTTAACGCCATCGATGTTCTTCAACAATCGATACATGGGAACATCGACGTTTTAAAATTTTCTGCCGTCCCTATCCACAGACTCTAATGTTACAATACAAGGCTGGTAGTTTTGAAACACTCTGTATGCAACTTGTTATCACGATTCTGCTGATGCCAGCAGCAGACCCTGTTATACAACGCACAGTAAACCTAGGGCACAAGTATATCAGTATTTATGATAACGTATAAACCCAAAGCCTACCCATCAATTGTACGTCCCATACTCCCCCATACCAGCACCGCCGGATGATGGATATGTGAGGTGGGGGAGGAGTACTAAGCCTTGCTGTTTGTCTTCACATAACCTTTTAGTTTTATGTGCTGCGTTACATTTTGTATGTGTTGCTTTTAGACGACAAAATATGGCGTCCGTGAAGCATTTTTCACAGCTTCCTTCCTCTCGTCTGTTGAACATTGTTTTGACAAAGTTCACTCCATTTTTTCGTCTTGTCTGTTTTGCAACATAAATATTGTCAAAGTACACAAGGCGAGGGCATCACGTGACGTGTTTGGACGGGCGAAATGGAAGGCGAATTTTATAATTTACAACACTGTTCCCTAGTTACATGACAAAAACTATTTTCGAGTCGAGAACATTCAGTGAAAAAGTTAAGGAACCGCGGCACGTTGTCTCACTGACGTGACAGAAGCGGATTTCCGAAGTGTTTTTTTTTAATTTAAAGTTTTACTTTTACGCTGTTTTAACGTTGATTACTAGGGTGAAATCAATTTTTCAAAAATATTTAAGACAAAATATTCAAAACATTCAAAAAGGAATGAATTTTTAATGGTTAGGGAATTCATGCAAGCCTTGATATTTATGCCAAGTTTGAATAAAATTGGACTAAATTGTGAGCGTGCATGAAATCGCGCGCGCGCTACACACACACACACACACACACACACACACACACACACACACACACACACAGAGAGAGAGAGAGAGAGAGAGAGAGAGAGAGAGAGAGAGAGAGAGAGAGAGAGAGAGAGAGAGAGAGAGAGAGAATCTAGTGGGATCGGCGTATATTTTAGAACCTTTATTCATATCTTGGACCCCCTTTTTAAATAAAAATTATACGAAATAGATATTTTTAAGTATGTATATTCTAAATAGTCGAATGAATTATATCAATCGATATATCAGAAAAAATCTTGAGCTTCCGATAGAAATAAAAAATCTGTAAAATTTATGAAAGTATGTCTGGTTTCGCTCATGTATGAGGATATAGCCTGCAACTCAAGTCAGTGTATTGAATTTGCAATGAAAGAACCATTAGGAATTAAATTGAGTTAACCAAAAAAATCCTGTTCTTTAAAACAAAAATCTGTTTTACTTGAAATTCGATTTTTTTTAAAGGCGAAAAGCACATTAAGGCTATTATCACCTCCCTAAATGTAAGTGTGAGTGTAAAGTGTTAAAACCGTAAGTGTAGTGTTGTAAGTGTAAGTGTGTGTTAGGCTCGGGTACCGCGAGGGACGTCTAAATCCTCTCAATAGGTGCAGATTTTCTTGAAATTCGACTCATTATCATCGTTAAAATTAAAGGAAAGTTGAAACAATAGATTTTTCATTTTTTCAGGAGAAATATTTGAATTTGAGTATGTTTTTGTAATGTTCTCGCAGTGTTTATTTTAAAAAGCGTTAACTTCACAACTGACAACTGACAAAAAAACACCAGATGTTTAAAACGAAACCAGCAAATAGAGCGGAACCTCTAACGGGGTCGAACTGAAATGTTTCGTGAGGCATAAATCCCAGTATATTGTTTAGCCAACTTTAATATTTCCCAATGCAGAACAACTTCTGTTTAATGACTTCAAGTTTATATCTTTACCTTGTTTTTCCTAAAATTATAACACGAAAGTACTCGACAACTTTCGAGTGCAATTATAACTCCATAATCACCTTTGGTAATATAATTTTACGAGAGGCAGAAAGTTTTCAGCCGGGCAAAGTTTACGTCTTGTTTCTTTAATTTAGTTTTTCCCTTCGTATGATTTTGCGAATTCGTCTAAATAAATTGTGATCGTTTTATTTGATAATATATAATGTACTGGATGATTTTTTTAACTTGATCCATTGTTTGGATATGAGATAACTACTTTTTACGTGAGAGTAAAATCAATATTTTAAATTTCATCCAATATAACGGCAAACGATTAACTTCATAGTCAAACCACCAAATGTTTTCTTCCAATATTGCAACATAGCCACCGGACCACATATTTAAACAATTAGGATTACGACCTATTTATCTGTCTAGTGGTCTATTCACTTCGTAAAGGCTACCACGGTTTCGAAACCTTACTGTTTCATCTTCAGGCCGTAATACAAAATGTCAAATTCCTCTGTCAAGGTCGTCACAAAGTTAAACAAAACATTGAAAGCACACACTGAACACAATTACACGATTAAAATACACACGATAAAATTTGGTTTGGTTAAACGATACGTGAAACTCGTATGTCGTTAGATCCGGACTACAAATTTTATCGTGTGTTTTTAATTGTGTTTAGTGTTTGTGACGTGTGTTTTCAATGTTTTGTTTAACTTTGTGACGACCTCGACAGAGGGATTTTACATTTTTTATTACGGTCTGAATATGAAACAGTAAGGTTTCGAAAACGCGGTAGCCTTTACGTGGTGAGTAAATAGACCACTAGACGGAAAAATAGGTCATAATCCTAATTATTCTTATTTTCCTGCAAAATTTGGTATGCTCGCTCTACTTTAGTTCGTAAGGTTATTTGTTGTGATTTTCATTGTTAATTACATATAGCCTTACTGTAGTTAGTTTCAATTCTACTTCCTTCCGTTTCTCTTTTCGTTTCTAACCTAATTGTTCGGGAATAATATTGCAGGGTGTTGAAGTTTGACGAAGTACTGCGTCAAGTTTGGATGAATGTAAAGCACGGATTTAAGTGAAAGCGGCTACACGGAAGGATTGTCAGCAAAGTATGCCACTTGTCCACTCAATTATTGGCGGATCGGACCGTATTTGATGTGTGTAGCGAAGATAGCTTTCGGACGCCTTCACCCATTTGTATGTGCCCCAAACATATCACTCCAGGCGTAAGGTTTTCTTATCGTAAAAAACAGACTTACTCGATGTGTGTGTGTGTGTGTGTGTGTGTGTGTGCGCGCGCGCGCGCGTGCATGCGTGTGTGTATTAGTATGCACACGTTCATAATTTTAGTCCTATATGATTCAAACTTGGCACAAAAATCGACTATTTAAATAGCTTGAAAAAGTTCGTTAAACAACGAAATTCGCCCAACAGCTTCAAAATGGCGTCCATTCAAATCTTTGAAAATTCACAACTTTTTTTCTTAAATATTTTGAAAATCCTATTTCACCATTGTAATCAGCGTTTAAAAGTCGCTTAAATTAGCTACTTGAACATTTAAAACACGTTAAAACTAAAAACTTGTTTCACGACGGTCACGGTTCGTTTTTATGTTTTTGATGCAATTTGAAAGTTTAAAAGCGAATTTTAATGGAGATTACGACGGTGAAATCAGAAATTCTACAAAAGGGCACGAAAATTACATATATTTTTGGAAAATCGTTTACATCACGTCAGCGAGACAGTTGCGTGCCGCGATTATTTCGTGAATGAAAATAATTCTACTCACATGAGTATCTAACACAATAGGGCTGGCAGCGTACCACGATGCACGTACAAGACACGTGTATATAAATAAACAGCCGCAGCAATCCGTATGCAATCTACTATCAATATTACAACAGCAGGGAACAAGATTTACAAAGACTTTCAATTACACCCAACAATAAAGCAGTTGTTCGTATCTGCTTACATTTAATTAAAATTTGACTCCAAGCAGCGCACGCGCATCACGCGGCAAAGTGCTGTAAACAATCTCTAAGCAGAGGATTCATTACGACTTCTGGCTGGGGGAGTCCCGGAATGGCAAGGGAGCGGGATATGATCCCTGTTTTATCACCTGCACAATCGCGTAACACGTAGATTCGTGTTCACGGTACGTTATTAACGCTATACAGTTGAATACAAACGGACTAGATGTACAGCCACCATTATAAAAAGCATGTTTGATATTAGCAGCTAACAAGTATTTAGACTATCTGTCGCTACGAACGCTGCAAGCTGCAAGGACAAGGGGTGGAGACGTTTGAAAAAATTGTAGTTATGTATGTAAGTGTAGATGAACACTCTGCCGCAAGATGCCATCAGCAGCAAGTGCGCACAGATAAGGGTTATCATAAGGGTTATCATTCTAGTATGTTCTTAGTAACATGAGGGTTATATTCAACGGCTGTACATAATAAATGGTGCTAAAATTATCTGAGTTGTTCTATTTGTACATTTTAGTAAACTGATTCGCTTACTAGTGAGGTAACGAGAAGGCAGACAGACTGGCTGGACTGGGATCTGCATCTGACTTCATCGGTTTCAACCGGCTGATCTGAGCCGGTTTTAGGGATATCTCTGTAGTTGGTCAGGACTGTTATTAGATGAGTGGATTAAATAACACCAGGCAAGACGGGGTAACCTTCATGTGCATTCTCATGGCAAGATTCTTCTTGGAGGTCTTAGAGGAGCGGCAGACGTCTTGGGCAGATCAAAACTCAGGAACATCATTGGGCTCTGTGATCATGTGATCTGACTGTGCATATGAATAGGAGAGGTGTGTACTACGGAGAAATAGTACGTAGGTTATGCAGGAAAGAGGAGGAAACTGCAGGTCGCGTAATTCATGATTGTGAGACTCTTGCTAGCAGAAGGCTAAAGGTTTTGTTTTCACGACTGTAGGCACCTCCAGCAAGACAAGGTAGTCCGAGAATTGTTGGAACTTACCAATCTGCCGAACTAGTAATTAAAAGGTTTAGTTGATCGCAATGTCTGGGGTTGTATAATCTTATCTTCTAGATTCTAACTTAATTCAACTTAATCAAGTTGATTTTTTTTAAAGTCCAAGCTTTATGCCAGTTAGACTAATGAGGACGAGAGCTCAGCGTAACAGTAAGGGAAAAGCAACGGGAGTAACTGCGGCTAGAATCAAGAAAATTAAGTCTACACTTAAGAGACGCAGCAGACTGACTGCTGCTTTAGCCACGTCGACCACCGAGTCCCAATTTCACGTGTTTCCGTAACGAATTCAAAACCAATGATAAATCTAGTATTGCACAATCTTAAACATATGTCTGTATCTTAACTCTTCATACTAAATCATTAGCATTATCACTGCACAATCTAAAACATATGTGTGTATCATAACTCTTTATACCAAATCATTAGCATTAGCACTGCATTAGTAATGCGTACCTAAGAATAATGCAAGTAGGTAACTGCTACACTGCAGTCGTATTTCAAAACCTAACCACATGGTCTTGAAGTGTACTTCCAAAGTAGAGTGCATGCAGGAGCTGTACAGCACAATGTGTGTTATGTGACGCTATTGCACTAGACTTATAGAGCATTAGTAATGCGTACCTAAGAATAATGCAAGTAGGTAACTGCTACACTGCAGTCGTATTTCAAAACCTAACCACATGGTCTTGAAGTGTACTTCCAAAGTAGAGTGCATGCAGGAGCTGTACAGCACAATGTGTGTTATGTGACGCTATTGCACTAGACTTATAGAGCATTAGTAATGCGTACCTAAGAATAATGCAAGTAGGTAACTGCTATACTGCAGTCGTATTTCAAAACCTAACCACATGGTCTTGAAGTGTACTTCCAAAGTAGAGTGCATGCAGGAGCTGTACAGCACAATGTGTGTTATGTGACGCTATTGCACTAGACTTATAGAGCATTAGTAATGTGTACCTAAGAATAATGCAAGTAGGTAACTGCTATACTGCAGTCGTATTTCAAAACCTAACCACATGGTCTTGAAGTGTACTTCCAAAGTAGAGTGCATGCAGGAGCTGTACAGCACAATGTGTGTTATGTGACGCTATTGCACTAGACTTATAGAGCATTAGTAATGTGTACCTAAGAATAATGCAAGTAGGTAACTGCTACACTGCAGTCGTATTTCAAAACCTAACCACATGGTCTTGAAGTGTACTTCCAAAGTAGAGTGCATGCAGGAGCTGTACAGCACAATGTGTGTTATGTGACGCTATTGCACTAGACTTATAGAGCATTAGTAATGTGTACCTAAGAATAATGCAAGTAGGTAACTGCTATACTGCAGTCGTATT
This sequence comes from Callitettix versicolor, assembly GCA_022606455.1. Classification (NCBI taxonomy): domain Eukaryota; kingdom Metazoa; phylum Arthropoda; class Insecta; order Hemiptera; family Cercopidae; genus Callitettix; species Callitettix versicolor. The sequence goes on along the minus strand of CM040190.1, from coordinate 46,093,552 downwards.
TCAAAACCTAACCACATGGTCTTGAAGTGTACTTCCAAAGTAGAGTGCATGCAGGAGCTGTACAGCACAATGTGTGTTATGTGACGCTATTGCACTAGACTTATAGAGCATTAGTAATGCGTACCTAAGAATAATGCAAGTAGGTAACTGCTATACTGCAGTCGTATTTCAAAACCTAACCACATGGTCTTGAAGTGTACTTCCAAAGTAGAGTGCATGCAGGAGCTGTACAGCACAATGTGTGTTATGTGACGCTATTGCACTAGACTTATAGAGCATTAGTAATGTGTACCTAAGAATAATGCAAGTAGGTAACTGCTATACTGCAGTCGTATTTCAAAACCTAACCACATGGTCTTGAAGTGTACTTCCAAAGTAGAGTGCATGCAGGAGCTGTACAGCACAATGTGTGTTATGTGACGCTATTGCACTAGACTTATAGAGCATTAGTAATGTGTACCTAAGAATAATGCAAGTAGGTAACTGCTACACTGCAGTCGTATTTCAAAACCTAACCACATGGTCTTGAAGTGTACTTCCAAAGTAGAGTGCATGCAGGAGCTGTACAGCACAATGTGTGTTATGTGACGCTATTGCACTAGACTTATAGAGCATTAGTAATGTGTACCTAAGAATAATGCAAGTAGGTAACTGCTATACTGCAGTCGTATTTCAAAACCTAACCACATGGTCTTGAAGTGTACTTCCAAAGTAGAGTGCATGCAGGAGCTGTACAGCACAATGTGTGTTATGTGACGCTATTGCACTAGACTTATAGAGCATTAGTAATGTGTACCTAAGAATAATGCAAGTAGGTAACTGCTACACTGCAGTCGTATTTCAAAACCTAACCACATGGTCTTGAAGTGTACTTCCAAAGTAGAGTGCATGCAGGAGCTGTACAGCACAATGTGTGTTATGTGACGCTATTGCACTAGACTTATAGAGCATTAGTAATGTGTACCTAAGAATAATGCAAGTAGGTAACTGCTATACTGCAGTCGTATTTCAAAACCTAACCACATGGTCTTGAAGTGTACTTCCAAAGTAGAGTGCATGCAGGAGCTGTACAGCACAATGTGTGTTATGTGACGCTATTGCACTAGACTTATAGAGCATTAGTAATGTGTACCTAAGAATAATGCAAGTAGGTAACTGCTACACTGCAGTCGATTTTCAAAACCTAACCACATGGTCTTGAAGTGTACTTCCAAAGTAGAGTGCATGCAGGAGCTGTACAGCACAATGTGTGTTATGTGACGCTATTGCACTAGACTTATAGAGCATTAGTAATGTGTACCTAAGAATAATGCAAGTAGGTAACTGCTACACTGCAGTCGTATTTCAAAACCTAACCACATGGTCTTGAAGTGTACTTCCAAAGTAGAGTGCATGCAGGAGCTGTACAGCACAATGTGTGTTATGTGACGCTATTGCACTAGACTTATAGAGCATTAGTAATGTGTACCTAAGAATAGTGCAAGTAGGTAACTGCTACACTGCAGTCGTATTTCAAAACCTAACCACATGGTCTTGAAGTGTACTTCCAAAGTAGAGTGCATGCAGGAGCTGTACAGCACAATGTGTGTTATGTGACGCTATTGCACTAGACTTATAGAGCATTAGTAATGTGTACCTAAGAATAATGCAAGTAGGTAACTGCTATACTGCAGTCGTATTTCAAAACCTAACCACATGGTCTTGAAGTGTACTTCCAAAGTAGAGTGCATGCAGGAGCTGTACAGCACAATGTGTGTTATGTGACGCTATTGCACTAGACTTATAGAGCATTAGTAATGTGTACCTAAGAATAATGCAAGTAGGTAACTGCTACACTGCAGTCGTATTTCAAAACCTAACCACATGGTCTTGAAGTGTACTTCCAAAGTAGAGTGCATGCAGGAGCTGTACAGCACAATGTGTGTTATGTGACGCTATTGCACTAGACTTATAGAGCATTAGTAATGTGTACCTAAGAATAATGCAAGTAGGTAACTGCTATACTGCAGTCGTATTTAAAAACCTAACCACATGGTCTTGAAGTGTACTTCCAAAGTAGAGTGCATGCAGGAGCTGTACAGCACAATGTGTGTTATGTGACGCTATTGCACTAGACTTATAGAGCATTAGTAATGTGTACCTAAGAATAATGCAAGTAGGTAACTGCTATACTGCAGTCGTATTTCAAAACCTAACCACATGGTCTTGAAGTGTACTTCCAAAGTAGAGTGCATGCAGGAGCTGTACAGCACAATGTGTGTTATGTGACGCTATTGCACTAGACTTATAGAGCATTAGTAATGTGTACCTAAGAATAATGCAAGTAGGTAACTGCTATACTGCAGTCGTATTTCAAAACCTAACCACATGGTCTTGAAGTGTACTTCCAAAGTAGAGTGCATGCAGGAGCTGTACAGCACAATGTGTGTTATGTGACGCTATTGCACTAGACTTATAGAGCATTAGTAATGTGTACCTAAGAATAATGCAAGTAGGTAACTGCTACACTGCAGTCGTATTTCAAAACCTAACCACATGGTCTTGAAGTGTACTTCCAAAGTAGAGTGCATGCAGGAGCTGTACAGCACAATGTGTGTTATGTGACGCTATTGCACTAGACTTATAGAGCATTAGTAATGTGTACCTAAGAATAATGCAAGTAGGTAACTGCTATACTGCAGTCGTATTTCAAAACCTAACCACATGGTCTTGAAGTGTACTTCCAAAGTAGAGTGCATGCAGGAGCTGTACAGCACAATGTGTGTTATGTGACGCTATTGCACTAGACTTATAGAGCATTAGTAATGCGTACCTAAGAATAATGCAAGTAGGTAACTGCTATACTGCAGTCGTATTTCAAAACCTAACCACATGGTCTTGAAGTGTACTTCCAAAGTAGAGTGCATGCAGGAGCTGTACAGCACAATGTGTGTTATGTGACGCTATTGCACTAGACTTATAGAGCATTAGTAATGTGTACCTAAGAATAATGCAAGTAGGTAACTGCTATACTGCAGTCGTATTTAAAAACCTAACCACATGGTCTTGAAGTGTACTTCCAAAGTAGAGTGCATGCAGGAGCTGTACAGCACAATGTGTGTTATGTGACGCTATTGCACTAGACTTATAGAGCATTAGTAATGCGTACCTAAGAATAATGCAAGTAGGTAACTGCTATACTGCAGTCGTATTTCAAAACCTAACCACATGGTCTTGAAGTGTACTTCCAAAGTAGAGTGCATGCAGGAGCTGTACAGCACAATGTGTTATGTGACGCTATTGCACTAGACTTATAGAGCATTAGTAATGTGTACCTAAGAATAATGCAAGTAGGTAACTGCTATACTGCAGTCGTATTTCAAAACCTAACCACATGGTCTTGAAGTGTACTTCCAAAGTAGAGTGCATGCAGGAGCTGTACAGCACAATGTGTGTTATGTGACGCTATTGCACTAGACTTATAGAGCATTAGTAATGTGTACCTAAGAATAATGCAAGTAGGTAACTGCTACACTGCAGTCGTATTTCAAAACCTAACCACATGGTCTTGAAGTGTACTTCCAAAGTAGAGTGCATGCAGGAGCTGTACAGCACAATGTGTGTTATGTGACGCTATTGCACTAGACTTATAGAGCATTAGTAATGTGTACCTAAGAATAATGCAAGTAGGTAACTGCTATACTGCAGTCGTATTTCAAAACCCTAACCACATGGTCTTGAAGTGTACTTCCAAAGTAGAGTGCATGCAGGAGCTGTACAGCACAATGTGTGTTATGTGACGCTATTGCACTAGACTTATAGAGCATTAGTAATGTGTACCTAAGAATAATGCAAGTAGGTAACTGCTACACTGCAGTCGTATTTCAAAACCTAACCACATGGTCTTGAAGTGTACTTCCAAAGTAGAGTGCATGCAGGAGCTGTACAGCACAATGTGTGTTATGTGACGCTATTGCACTAGACTTATAGAGCATTAGTAATGTGTACCTAAGAATAATGCAAGTAGGTAACTGCTACACTGCAGTCGTATTTCAAAACCTAACCACATGGTCTTGAAGTGTACTTCCAAAGTAGAGTGCATGCAGGAGCTGTACAGCACAATGTGTGTTATGTGACGCTATTGCACTAGACTTATAGAGCATTAGTAATGTGTACCTAAGAATAGTGCAAGTAGGTAACTGCTACACTGCAGTCGTATTTCAAAACCTAACCACATGGTCTTGAAGTGTACTTCCAAAGTAGAGTGCATGCAGGAGCTGTACAGCACAATGTGTGTTATGTGACGCTATTGCACTAGACTTATAGAGCATTAGTAATGTGTACCTAAGAATAATGCAAGTAGGTAACTGCTATACTGCAGTCGTATTTCAAAACCTAACCACATGGTCTTGAAGTGTACTTCCAAAGTAGAGTGCATGCAGGAGCTGTACAGCACAATGTGTGTTATGTGACGCTATTGCACTAGACTTATAGAGCATTAGTAATGTGTACCTAAGAATAATGCAAGTAGGTAACTGCTACACTGCAGTCGTATTTCAAAACCTAACCACATGGTCTTGAAGTGTACTTCCAAAGTAGAGTGCATGCAGGAGCTGTACAGCACAATGTGTGTTATGTGACGCTATTGCACTAGACTTATAGAGCATTAGTAATGTGTACCTAAGAATAATGCAAGTAGGTAACTGCTATACTGCAGTCGTATTTAAAAACCTAACCACATGGTCTTGAAGTGTACTTCCAAAGTAGAGTGCATGCAGGAGCTGTACAGCACAATGTGTGTTATGTGACGCTATTGCACTAGACTTATAGAGCATTAGTAATGCGTACCTAAGAATAATGCAAGTAGGTAACTGCTATACTGCAGTCGTATTTCAAAACCTAACCACATGGTCTTGAAGTGTACTTCCAAAGTAGAGTGCATGCAGGAGCTGTACAGCACAATGTGTGTTATGTGACGCTATTGCACTAGACTTATAGAGCATTAGTAATGTGTACCTAAGAATAATGCAAGTAGGTAACTGCTATACTGCAGTCGTATTTCAAAACCTAACCACATGGTCTTGAAGTGTACTTCCAAAGTAGAGTGCATGCAGGAGCTGTACAGCACAATGTGTGTTATGTGACGCTATTGCACTAGACTTATAGAGCATTAGTAATGTGTACCTAAGAATAATGCAAGTAGGTAACTGCTACACTGCAGTCGTATTTCAAAACCTAACCACATGGTCTTGAAGTGTACTTCCAAAGTAGAGTGCATGCAGGAGCTGTACAGCACAATGTGTGTTATGTGACGCTATTGCACTAGACTTATAGAGCATTAGTAATGTGTACCTAAGAATAATGCAAGTAGGTAACTGCTATACTGCAGTCGTATTTCAAAACCTAACCACATGGTCTTGAAGTGTACTTCCAAAGTAGAGTGCATGCAGGAGCTGTACAGCACAATGTGTGTTATGTGACGCTATTGCACTAGACTTATAGAGCATTAGTAATGTGTACCTAAGAATAATGCAAGTAGGTAACTGCTATACTGCAGTCGTATTTCAAAACCTAACCACATGGTCTTGAAGTGTACTTCCAAAGTAGAGTGCATGCAGGAGCTGTACAGCACAATGTGTGTTATGTGACGCTATTGCACTAGACTTATAGAGCATTAGTAATGTGTACCTAAGAATAATGCAAGTAGGTAACTGCTATACTGCAGTCGTATTTAAAAACCTAACCACATGGTCTTGAAGTGTACTTCCAAAGTAGAGTGCATGCAGGAGCTGTACAGCACAATGTGTGTTATGTGACGCTATTGCACTAGACTTATAGAGCATTAGTAATGTGTACCTAAGAATAATGCAAGTAGGTAACTGCTATACTGCAGTCGTATTTCAAAACCTAACCACATGGTCTTGAAGTGTACTTCCAAAGTAGAGTGCATGCAGGAGCTGTACAGCACAATGTGTGTTATGTGACGCTATTGCACTAGACTTATAGAGCATTAGTAATGTGTACCTAAGAATAATGCAAGTAGGTAACTGCTACACTGCAGTCGTATTTCAAAACCTAACCACATGGTCTTGAAGTGTACTTCCAAAGTAGAGTGCATGCAGGAGCTGTACAGCACAATGTGTGTTATGTGACGCTATTGCACTAGACTTATAGAGCATTAGTAATGTGTACCTAAGAATAATGCAAGTAGGTAACTGCTATACTGCAGTCGTATTTCAAAACCTAACCACATGGTCTTGAAGTGTACTTCCAAAGTAGAGTGCATGCAGGAGCTGTACAGCACAATGTGTGTTATGTGACGCTATTGCACTAGACTTATAGAGCATTAGTAATGCGTACCTAAGAATAATGCAAGTAGGTAACTGCTACACTGCAGTCGTATTTCAAAACCTAACCACATGGTCTTGAAGTGTACTTCCAAAGTAGAGTGCATGCAGGAGCTGTACAGCGCAATGTGTGTTATGTGACGCTATTGCACTAGACTTATAGAGTTGAAGGATTGTTTACTTAGCAGAAACAAAAGTCTGTCACACATTAATTCCCCGCAAGTCACGTGTCCTACAGATTGATTGATGTAAGCCTCAAGGTTTAACTTAGAGCCTACAGCATGCGTGCGTGCGTGCGTGTGTGTGCGTGTGTGTGCGAGCGCGCGCATGCGTTTTGAGTAATAACATCACTTCATACAATCATTACATTCAAAATGCGAGAATGAACCCTGATCGCCTTCAGATTCGTTTTTTGTAATAGAAATACAATTTAAGAAATTGAATAGGACGGAAAAGTTTTTTCAATTTTTCAAACAGTTATCATTTTTAAATAATTTGCAGGTAAGATTTTCCTGGTTGACTATTTGTTTGCTAAGTTTGAACTAAACGCATTAAAATTGCGACATGAGCGTGTTGACAAACACACACACACACACACACACACACACACACACACACACACACACACACACACACACACACGCGCGCGCGCGTGCGTTTTATATACACAAAACGAAAACGCCCTAAAAAAGTCATTTGGAAGTCAGAAGCCCTGCTCACTTTAATGTTCCAGATCTGGATCTTCCACGATGGCTGTTTTAATAACTCATTTTCTAACAAAAAAGTCGCTAATAATCCCATCAGATCACCAAAACGCATTCACTTCAACTACCTCAAAGTCCAAAAACATTTTTCACATTTTCCTGAACCGGAACTGTATTTTGTAAATCACTCTACCACACTAATAGTGACGATGATGGCTAAATGCACGGAACGGAATACCAACCGCCCCCACCCGACTTTCCATTATATCTCTTGAAAGCTTTTAGCGGGTTCCTGCATCGCATCGGGGAGACAAAATGAAGATGAAAACGTATTTACGAAACGTGCATCTTTATTTCACCGCATAAAGGCGTTTTTTCTACCGAAACAATGCACGTTGTGTAATGCTTCCAAGTTTTTGCGTTTCGGCGAAGTTGTTTTCCTTAGCGAGGCCGAGGCCGTTTTAAAGAAACTTTGGCGCTCAACGTGGAGGACACGGAAAATAAACTCGGTGGGTTAATTGGAATAAATATCCACAATAAGTGAACTTAACGTTTGTACTTAGAGTTACTTGGAAAATTTTAAATTAAATTTGGGGAACACAACGAATACGGGTAAAATATTATTAAAATTTTTTTGGAATAAATTCCAAATTCATCGTATTAAATTCGGAAAGCACGATAATTCGCAGTTATGACGACTCACTTAAAATGTTACTTTATCAGAAAACAGAAGATTTCACAAAAAAATTGTTATTTTCATCAATTCTATAAAACAGCAAACTGTAATCTTTTGTTTTTATCAGCAGGTTTAATTTCACGTAACAGTTGTAATTTGTAGGCGCGCAAATGAAGTCTTTTACGTACCACATCGTACAAAGTACATTTAGGCATTCCTAATTGTAGACTACATCGGGAAAACGACTTCTTTGGGCTCCGAACTCACTAGTGTTATGTGTAAATTTAATGATGAAAGTAATGTAAAACTACATCAACGATTACATACAACGAATACCTTCGAGTTTATTTTAATGTCGGTAAACTTCAACGTGGGATCCGATAGCTCATTATAAAATAAAAATTCGCCAATAACTTCACTCATGGTACGCTTTCTGAGTTATTACTTATTTTTCAGCAACGTATAAGCCTTGATTTAACCGTATATAGTATAACCTATAAAGGCGGTAATCCTTAAATATCCCGCTGTAAATTTTGTTATTAATATTTTCCACGAACGTAAACAGGAACCGTTTTAAAAGTAATAACACAGGATTTGAGTGGTAGTCGTGGTGTACAAAGTACGGTGGCAGCCGTCAGGATTAAAAAGAAGCCTTCGTACTTATCCTGTTTTTGTGCGGAACCAAAACGTACATACGCAGTAAGTGTTCTATAGTACTTTAATGTACGGAGCAAGACGGCATAGGACGGATGAGAAATTATAAGAACTGTTTTATCCTGCGACAAATCTATATTACAGGAAAAGAGGAACACAACACGTATTTCAGAAGCTTTTTATCTCTTTATAATCGCGACGTACAGCTGTCCAGTAAACACATTTTTAATGTTATACATTTTCGTAAAACAATTATAACAAGCATTAAAATATGTTTTATTTAAAATCGGTCTATTTGAAAATTAACCTTAACCGCCATTTTGTTTGTTTTCAAAGCCCATTCTCAATGAGATTTAAAAATTTTGAATGCTATCATTTGCAGAATTTATCGCTGATTACACAGACGAAATCAGTGAAGTAAATTAATTAAACTGTTAAAGTAAAAAAGGTTTTGCACACTCATACGCGCACGCACGCACGCGCGCGTACACACACACAACTCTAGAAGAAACACTGTTCCGACGTTTCGTAAAAATTGTATCTGCCATCTTCGAGGTTATTCTTGCTCCAAGTCTGAAGTAAAACTGAGGAAATCTTTCACCTACCAGCTCTTTATATAAACTCCCAATGACGTAAATATAAAGTGGCCTGATTAGCTTAACAGCAATAAGCCCGGCTAAAATGGCGCAAATAAATAGACACACCTACACAACACTTCACGCCTAATTTAACGCTTACACTTAAAATTAACACTGACAACTAATATACACTTGAACACTTAACACTTGAACACTGAACACTTACAATCAACAATTACACCAAACAGTTGCACCTAACACTGACATACAAAACCTACACTTAACACTACCAAAAAGATTTACATATAACAGTTCGATTACAATCAATCCCAACATAATTCAGGGCAGTCCTGCAAACATCAAGCAAATTACGGGAGTCGTCTTTCTATTTAGTTCAACCTGTTTCTCTATTTCGATGGTTTCTCTCTTTAGTGTATTTCTTAAGTGCTTTATGTAAGTGTTACGTGTAATTGTTGAATGTAGTGTTCAGTGTAAAGTGCACGTGTTTTTTGTAAGTGTTACGTGTTTTGTAAATGTGTATTTATTTGAGCCTTTTCAGTTCATTAATGGACTAATGGGTGTTAATGGTGGGTCGATCTACGTCAGCTAGTGAGGACATATTCTATTTGCGCCATTCGGAATTTAGATAAGGGAAAAGTATCTTTCAGTTTCACTTCTGACTTGGATCGAGAATTACCTCGAAAATGCCAGATAGGATTCTTTAGAAACAATTGTGTCGAATGGATGTGCAGCGGTTTCTAGGTCTTACCACGATGGCCGCTCTAACGCTCTAATAGCTAATTATTCAAAGAAAATTCGCTGGAAACTAGTCATAATTATAATATTTTTCTAAAAAAATGCGCACCGTCCGCGCACGCTTTTAAAGTTTTACTTTTGTCCTATTAACAACAAATCTGCCGCCGTAACGTAAAGCAACGGAAGCTGTTAGCCGAGGAGTAAACGCGTTGTTACGCAGTCGGTAATGCAGATTTGTTTAGCTTAACGTTGCGAGCCGGTAATGCAGATTTAATGTCTACTCGTTACAATTTACTGCAAATGAGCAAGGCAAGATTGCGCTCGCCCTAATTACAAATATCTTGTTAAATGAAAACACTACTGTTTGTCTCGTTCAGTACGTAGTTGTAATGTATGACGCTAGGCGGCGACACCGGCGCTTTTAAAACAAGCTTCGTCAAAGTTCGTCGATCAAACAGGATGTGTTCGGTGATTAATCGACGCAGAACATAACATTCTGTAACATTATAAACTACGGGCAGTACCCGCATAGCGTTGTTCGTGAAATAAAATAATAAATATACGTGAGCATGAGATAACGCGGTACAATGGTTCTTTTTTTATTCTAAATTAAAATGGTTGAACAAAACTATTTAATTTAAAATATGTAAATTAGACAGTTTAATTAAATACCTGACGCTATTTAAATACATGAAATCTGGTAAAAACAGCTAAATATTTAATTTTAAAAAATAATTGGACGTTTTAAAATCAGACCTTTTCATATCCGCCTACGTTAAAACTTTAAATCTCTGTGTCCCATACATAAACACAGCTGCAACGTGCCCACGCGAGCGCACACACACACACACACACACACACACACACACACACACACACACTACCCAACACACACGCACTCGCACACACAAAACACATAACGCACGTACGCGCGCGCACACACACACACACACACACACACACACACACACGCACGCGCACACACACACAGACGCACGCGCGCACACACACACATACACGCGAGCGCGTACACGTACATACACGGTCACGCGCGCGCTCACACACACTAGACCCTAGGTTAAACCTCTGCAAACTTGAGACAGTACATCAATCAATCTGAATGAGACACGACTTGAGCGGAATTAATTTGTGACAGACGTCTGTGTGTTTCTGCAGCGTTGTTGTTGGTACATCACCGCGATAATTCCCTTTATTAATATCAGTATAAACGTACGACGTACTATTTACACATATAAATTTTATTTTATATAAGTTTTATCGTACTATCAAAACATGGCCCAGTTGTAATGATCGGCGCTCATTTCAATGTTCCGAGTCTGGTTATTGCAATGATAACCGCTCCAATATTTATTTTTCAATTAAATTCGGTTAAAAAATAATTCTAGGTCCAAAACAGTTCCGCTTTCTGTGAGCTGCAATCTTGGTTCTGTGGAGTGACTTCTCAAACAATTTTCCCAAAGTAGGTGTTCAGCTACATTGCTCTGGCCAAAGTTGTACTACTCACACACAAAATATCAGTCTGTGTAATCATAAGAACGGCTTTCAAAGGGCCAATAAACAGAAAAATAATTACCTTAATACCAGTAGGTGGTCTACTTCAATAACCGTTTGTTATATTAAAAAAATTTCATGCAGTAGTTTTAATTTGTTCTTGGATCTCGGTGGATATCCCTCCGCGCGCCTTGTCATGCGTTCATCCTCTCCCGAGCTCAGCTACAAGCTTTCTACTGTATACTGTTTGGACAAACACAACCAGTAATAACCGGTAGTTGACAAAACGGTTATTTTCATGTAACAGGTTTCAATGTTACCGTTCCAGTCCAATAATAGGTTCCCTAAACCTGTTAAAAAATAAAAAGCCTCCCGATCTGTTTGGAATGATTGCTTTGTAACCAGCTTTAACTTACGTAATGTACAATACAGACAACAAACATTCAGACAAAAAATGGGCGAAGTGTGATATGTGTATTCAATTTTTAAGTTACAATGTAAGGTTTGTGAAAAACCGCAAATTTACATTAACTATCACAGGAAAAAACAACTTTAATAAAAATCAATTAAAACTACCTCTCTCTCACAATTTACACACAACACACACACACATAACACACACACACTCTCTCTCTCTCACTCTCACACACACACACACACACACACACACACACACACACACACACACACACACACACACACACACACACACACACACACAAATCACATATCCCCGCCTTTGGAACATCATGTATGATGGGGTCTTACGAGTCAGCGTACCATTAGATGTAAAAGTCTTTGGATTCGCTGATGACCTTGCGGTGGTTGTTGAGGGGAAGTTTTTGGAAGAAGTCGAGGTTCAGGCCAACGAGGCAATGGAGTCAATCCGGAGATAGTTGACATATATGGTTCTGCAGCTCGTCGATCATAAGACGGAGGTCGTGCTTGTGACCAGCAGGAAAAAGAGGGAAACAGTAACTCTTACAATTGGAGATATGCAGATAAGTTCCATCCCAACCCTTCGATACCTTGGTGTGTGGGTTGACGCGAGATTCTGATTCAGGGAACATCTCAAGGCAGTTAGTGGAAAGGCGGCGAACGTGGCAGGAGCCCTTTGCAGGCTCATGCCGAATCTTGGAGGTCCAAGACAGGCACGCCGCCAACTCCTGGCTGGGGTTGTAAGCTCAGTGCTCCTTTACGGAGCGCCGATTTGGAGCCAGGCTATGATGGTCACTAGCTATGCGCGCAAGGTCTGGTCGCGACAATGATGGCTTCAGAGGCCAACTGGAGGGCCATTGCGGGATTCCCTGCAGTGGTCATGAAGAGGTTGAGGGCTGAGGATCGAGAAAGGACAGCCAACAATGTAGAAGAGTAGGCGATCAGCCAGTCCACCTTCCCACGAAGTAATGCCTGGCAGCGGTTCTGTGGGGGGGGGGTTACAGAAGAGGAATGCTTTTGGTGTTTTTTTAGTGTATAAAAATATATCTTAACTTGAGTTTGAACTTAATTTGAGTCCCACACTCTGGGGTAGTGCGTACCCTACCCCAGGTAGTCTATAAAAGATTTTTTCCACCTTTTTTTGGCATCGCAAACACACACACACACACACACATACACACACACAGCTGTGGTTATTATCCTGATATTCGTTTTTACAGTAACAGCGAACGACTAAAAATTAAACACTCCTAACATCTGTCTAACTTCTGCTTTTGTCTACTAATGACAGTATGTAACTAAACTGTTACATATTGTTGCTTGGAACTTGGAACGGAATATGAACTGCAACTATAACAACAATATTTGTAAGAAAACGTGACAATATTGTTCTTCAGCGCCTATACAAATTATAAAAATAACCAGGCATGCATGCGCAATTCTACTGTGATGTATGATGTAGAGGGACATCTCACTGACAAAGTGCCTATCATTGTATGACGTATGATCTTGTTACAAAAATAACAGGGCAACAATTATAACAAGTTACTCCAAGAACGCTGTTATTTTGGCCGTTACGTTAAATACTGTCTACTTCTAGTAACAGCTAATCGCAGATGACGAAAAAAATCCGAGATATTTTTCTTCAAGTCGAATAACCTCCAAATACAAAAGTAACACAAGATACAATTTAAGGTTAACTCTTGGACTTCGTTCACCCGCCTTGATTCCCCCTGAGTAATCCTCCCCTTTACTTCCGCTCCTGTTCCATATTTTCTTAAATCTACTTACTGTTCACTCACTAACTTTCGCCTTTTCACCGTTTTGTAAAGTTCATACATATTTCAATAATTAATTGTTTGCATTACATCGTCTACTATTGCCTATAGGAAGTTATGCCTTATCTGCACGAAAGTAAACGAATTATATAAGAAATACATACAATTTCTACATTTCTACAATTCGGTACATCGGTATTTCGGTTACGTTCGTTCGTTTCACTCGTTTATTTAACTTTCTTACACCGAAATAGTCCTGAATGTAAGGCAGTGCGCGCGCACACACACGAGTCAGGTTCAATCCGGACCTGAGTCTTACTATAATGACCCTCCTACGGTTCATTTTCGAATAACTTTTACTGGCTAATTTGTTCACGGTTTATAAAATGTGTCAAATTTTTAATAATTAGTTTTGTTGCACACAGGCAAGAACACGCCCAATGTGCAGTTCTTTGCAAAATTAGCGTTAAAATCTAAATAAATTAGCATATTAAATTTACAATGTAATCTGCAAATTAAAATGCTAATTTATGCGTATTTCAATAGAGGGATCGGATATTCAAAGTGTATGATAACACCTTAATGCACTTTTAAAAAATTTTAAATGACCGAAATTTTAAGACTGCTCAACTGATTTTTCTGGGTGACGAATGCTTTTAAGATTTAACCAAAATAGATTTTTGCGGCAAGTTTAATACACATTGCTAATTCTTAATGGAAATTCGCTAAAAAGTATCAAACTATTTTATTTCTAACCTATTGTAGATTTTCTCAAAAAGAAGCGGAAATTTTTGAATCCTCCCCCATGTGAAAAATCATCCACATCGTAGATCAGAACAGATCTGGCGCTCTTATATTCTAAACGAACTAACTATCGTGCATTCGGAACAAATCGGTCTATTGTATATTTCAAACAGATCGGCCCATCTTACATTCGGAACAGATCTGATTATCTTACATTCCGACAGATCTAACTATCGTGCATTCCGAAAACATACCGGACTATTTTACATTTTAAACAGATCTGCCTATCTTATATTCAGAACATATCGGCCTATCTTACATTCCGAAAAAATCTAACTATCGTGCATTCCGAAAACATACCGGACTATTTTACATTTCAAACAGATCTGCCTATCTTATATTCAGAACATATCGGCCTATCTTACATTCCGAGCAGATCTAACTATCGTGCATTCCGAAAACATACCGGACTATTTTACATTTCAACAGATCTGCCTATCTTATATTCAGAACATATCGGTCTATCTTACATTCCGAACAGATCTAACTATCGTACATTCGGAACATATCGGACTATCGTACATTTCAACAGATCGGCCTATCTTACATTCGGAACAGATCAGACTATCGTACATTTGAAACAGATCGGCATATCGTTCATTCGGAATAACCACCTGAGTATGAGTATATTCCACAGCAGAGACCATTATTGTAAGGCCGTAGCGATAAATTTAGTTTTATCTTAACTTAAAACAATTCCATGAAACACATAACTCCCGATAAAATACCAGGTTTGGACATTTGGAAGACGCATTTATCAAACAGTGTTCGTGTTTCAGGATTCAGCAGGTAAAATCCGGCGCCAGTAATGTTTCAGCGCAATCTTCATTCTGTCCATAACACGTGTAATGTAGGACCGAAGGGAATATAAAATTTGACATTTCTTTTATTCACCGAGAATACAATAACATAACAGCGGTACGAAGCTGTCACTCTGACGTGATAGAAGCGAATTTCCATTGAAAAATGAGCAATTAGAGCAACTATCATGATAAGACCTTGATTTTTTTTTTTTTTTTTTTTTTTGGTGTTTAATGTCCGACTATTGTGCACACTTGGGCTAAAGCAGACGGTGGGATGATTTATAGCGTATGAAAATGCCAAGCCCTCGCCGGGAATCGAACCCGGATCCTCGGGGTGAAAGCCTAGTACGCTATCCACTAGACCACCGAGGCGGCTGATAAGACCTTGAAATGGACGCCGAACGTGACCTCTAGATCATTTTTTGAGGGGTTGTTAAAATTTTATTTACGAGTATATGGTTTAAGGCGCTCATGTTCGCAATTTAGTCCGATTTGATTCAAACGTGGCACGAAATCGGACTAATAATCGCACAGTGTCGCATTATTCAATGGAAATTCAGTAACAACAACTACCGCAAAATCAAAGTACGTGTCTGTTATACAATGATGGTAACAATTAATAAGCATATAACACTGTAGGTAATATACTTTTGGAAGTAGTCACTATTTAATAAAAGCCGAGTTTCACTTGCCTGTACGCTTTACTAAATAAGGTTTTGTTTCTAATCCCAGAGGCTCTGTCCTTTGCCCTTCTGTTAAAGCCGTTTTTTATTACGTTTTTATTCTCTTATTTTGCATGCGGACAAAAGAAACGGAACACCGACGCTATGGCGACATGAATGAGAGGCGTTTATTAAAATAAGAGATAATTAAAAACGTCTGACTTATCGCACTGCTTACACACTCTGTCATCCGAAACGCGGAAAAATTGCTCATTGAAACATTAAATATTTAAAAAACGCAGTGCTGTAGATAGAAATTTGTGCCCCCCCCACACTTTCACAGTGTAAGAGAGAGAGAGAGAGAGAGAGAGAGAGAGAGAGAGAGAGAGAGAGAGAGAGAGAGAGAGAGAGAGAGAGAGAGAGAGAGGAGAGGGGGGAGATGGGTGGGGGAGAGGGGGAGAGAGAGAGAGAGAGAGAGAGAGAGAGAGAGATGGAGAGAGATAGGGAGAGAGAGAGAGAGAGAGAGAGAGAGAAGACAGTCGTCTTAACTTCCCTTATTCAAATATTTACTATCTCCCTCTTAAACTGACTGAGCGGTGAAGTGCATTGTCGTTTGTCTCTAGCTATACAGTTGAACTTTGAATTTTAGCTGATAATTATCGTATAAGAATATTACAGTGAACTGCATCTATTTATAATAAATATACAACCGTGGCACGGAACTGACTCACGTGATGGAAGCGAATTACCAAACAATAAAATTATTTATCTCTTTTCACTATTATAAGTAGTACTTAAAAGGACACCACACCTCGCAGTATATTCTTAATTAATTACCTCTCCAAGACGCGCTAGCAAACTTTTCCGCCAATTGAACCGGCGGCCGTAATATGTACGAAAAATGTTACTGGACCTTTTTTATTGTAAATTTTACGCTCTTTCTCAATAAAGCTCTTTCTCAACATTATGATAAGTCTTGCCGTTATTACAGCCAGCAATTACACACGTCATCGTCAAATCAGAGGGCCTCCACCTTGAAACGGGAGTGAATGAAATAAATGTTACACATACGTCAATCGGTCTTTACAAGAGATATCTTCGTATGCAATTACAAAACAATCGTTCAATGCGTTTGGCAAAAACAGTGCTGCAAAAAAAATTATGATATTTTTAAAAGATTTCGAAAGCCCACTTTGTTGAAAGTATTAAACAGATTTGGCTGGTTCATTTTCAAAATTTAATGTAACTTTAAAGTATCAAATACTTATTTCTTGTAGATTTTAATAGTCATTCTTATGACGGTATAAACGAATTTTTAAACGATTGTAACACACAAAAAATAATATTGGATATTAGCTTCCATCACGTCAGCGAAACATCATCGCTCCGTGATTACTATAATTTCATTTTACAAAGTGTAATTGTATTTTTATTTAAACGACATTCTTCTGGTTCTGACAATACAAAAGCCATTTCGCGGTGACAGTAGGTTGACACTGCTTTGACCTTGTCACTCATTGTATGTAAAGTTTTGTGCGACGCCCATTCTGCCAAATTTGTACGCCCCAGTACAAGTTCACTGCGCCCAGTTCGTCTACCCGTCATTAAGACCTCAGTTATTTCAGACGGGTTTTGTCGTCCATTGAATTAATATCATATGAGTCTAACGTTAAACATAAAAACGATATTTCTGCACTTTGTTGACGTTGAATCGTGAGCACATTTTACTTTGAAGATGTGTACAACAGGTGTCCGTAAGAGAATGAATTGTTCAACACGTGCCATAAAAGAAATGAGTTTTACTTCCTTGTGATTATTTTTTTTACATTATTGTACGAACACCTGGGGAGTAAAAATAGCATGGATGTAGAGGAAACTAAGGTTGTACCTGATCCCATGTATTCCACAAATAGGCAGCAGACGTGTGGACCCAACCTGCGATGGAAGAAGTGAGAGAGATGAGATTGAACATCTCAAATCAATAACACCATCTGCAAACGGACGATGTTGCGCAAAAGCGCAATAGCGGAAGTGCAAAAGTACAAACCGCTACAGTGGAAGCGTAACAGTTGAAGAGCAAAGCGCAGAGCGCAACAGCGGAAGCACAAACAAACCGCTACAGTGGAAGCGTAACAGTTGAAGAGCAAAGCGCAGAGCGCAACAGCGGAAGCACAAACAAACCGCTACAGTGGAAGCGTAACAGTTGAAGAGCAAAGCGCAGAGCGCAACAGCGGAAGCACAAACAAACCGCTACAGTGGAAGCGTAACAGTTGAAGAGCAAAGCGTAGAGCGCAACAGCGGAAGCACAAACAAACCGCTACAGTGGAAGCGTAACAGTTGAAGAGCAAAGCGTAGAGCGCAACAGCGGAAGCACAAACAAACCACTACAGTTGAAGCGCAACAGTGGAAGCACACAATAGCACACAGCGCAACAGCAGAAGTGCAAAAGCTAACAAAGAAAAGAAGAAGCGCTATAGCAAAGGGGTTTCCGAATAAAAATAAATTACAAAATATCCCACAGATCAAAACTTAGTGGTGATAACACAACCCTTAAAGCGGTCAGTGGCAGCAGACGCTAGGCGGACCTACCCAACCAGCAACGGAAGAAGTGAAAGAAATGAGGTCGGACATCTGAAACGAATAATACTAGACAAAAATCAATCGGAAGTGCAAACAGAGAAGATTAAGCAAACAGGGAAGTAGCAAAGGGGATTCAAATTAAACCCAGAAGTAGAAGTCCTCCCAGAGATCTAACTTGGTGGTGATAAACACAACTCTTACAGGGCTGACGAGAAACCGTCCTAAAAGTTTAAAGGACGGCCAGCCAGGAACGACTAGTGAAAGAAGTTTCTTTAGGTGGACTTGAAAGAAACTCAAAAGAACCATGGAACTCATTACGGAGCACTGTGGTTTGAGATCGCATCTGAACAGTGTAGGAATTTACCATGGAGAAACGTTATGGAGTCTAAGCAGGATGAATGGAAACTGATCAAACAATCTATGATTGTAAGGCTATTCCTAGCAGAAGGCGAAAGAGCTTTGGGTTTCTAGGACTCCGAGAACACCCTACTAAATAAGCGAATCATTGGATGGAATCAGTCTATTGAACTAGTATCAAAGAGGCTGGTTACGTAATTGCTCTTTTGATCCCGATGTCAGGGACCATCAAACCCAATATACAATCTACCCAGCGAAATTCGTTTAACCGTTTCAAAGTGCCGGCTGTTTAAAGTGTTAAGAATTCTTAACTTTTTCCACTAGTTTTCTGGAAAAGCTGATCTCACCAGCGGTGCATACAAAGCACAAGTAATCTTTGTTCCTGCAAGTCAAAACAGTTTGTCGTAGACATATACTACCAAATTTTGCAGTTGCCCTTTGAAAAAACTGCATATGTTGAACCTTCAAAGACAATACGTATAAAAGCTAGTTCATGACTTCTTAAACCAATTTCCGTTACTTTAAAAACATGTTCTAGATACCGAAGAATAATTCCGTTACGAGAAGGGGCATTGTTATTTCTCGAAATCCGCTCAAATCACGCCAGCGTTCAGCGTTTCTGACAGTATAGGATCGCAAAAAAAATTAGTGCAAACATTATTAGCGTTTTGTGAACATTTTCCAACGTACCGTCCTTTTCAAAACAGCGCTGAACACAAACCCAAAACCAGATTATACAACACTTTTATATGCTAGAGGTGACTGGGTAACGTTAGACGAAAATGGGAACATGATTTACAAGACCTGAAAGCATGGCTCACTTGATCAGAGGGTGCCGGTTGTCACAGCAACGTTGCTGAGGTAATCATAAGTTTTTTGTAATTTAATGAAGCTAATGTCTGCTTGACGAACTAAAACTGTTTTTCGAAATCAACTGATTTCACTGAAATTGTTTCAACGATTAGGCCGTTTTTCTACCTCCCTGACGAAATTTCAGTTTCTATTGAAAAAAAATATTTGACCCTTAGACCGGGCGGCCACCACATGCGGAGCGGAGCGGAGCTGCGCTGAGCAGAGCTGGCAACCTTAAGAAGAATTCCGTCTGCTTAATGAACGCGTTTCTATCTTGTAAATCTAAATACTTAAGCATACTGTAACGGAAACTACTATGTTTAAAAACCGTAACTTAGGCAACAAGAAATAAGTTTAGAGGCGTGGTCAGCGCGGTGGGGGGAGCGGAGTCAGCTTCTAGACCGAACTTAAACAGAGTCGAAGCTACTCGGAGCGAAACCTAGCTCCGTTACGCTTTCGGCGACCACACTTACGTTAAACCAAATAGGTTAGGTTTTGAATGCGTGGTTAGGTCCAATCGACGCAACTCTGCTCCTGAATCGATGTTACGCTAACTGAATATATAATGTAACGAAATTAATAACATTACGTAAACCTTTTATTACGCTAACATTTGTATACTTAAGATAAAACATATAAAAATAAAATCCGATCTTAGTCAATTAGGAAAAGTATTCACCTTAAACTTAATTTGAAAATCTGATTTCACATTCGCAACGATCGATAAATTAATTAATTCGTGAAATTAAGTAATTAGTTGCACGAATTAATTAAACATTTAAAATTCTCCGTTTCGCACTAATTTTTGATATAGTCCAAACTGTTATGAAAATAAATTTCTTATTTGAATGAGATCGGATCGAAGTTGCGCGGACACACACACACACACACACACACACACACACACACACACACACACACACACACACATCTTGAAAAATTCTGAATACACCAACGTATCCAAAGAGAGTGAGCACAAAATACTATCAATTATAATAACGTCATTAGCAACTACCTATAAAAGCGCATTATATTATAACCTGTTAGTTATACGACTGATTTATCACGTACAGTCTGTAAACAATATTCGCCACTAAACAATCTAAGTTACTGAGGTTAACCTTTCTTATTGAGTTTTCTACGTTTAAATATAAGTGGCATTATTCATAAAACAAAATAAAGCTTGTTTTTTTATTGTATGCATCACGATAACTTTATAATATTTGTTATTTATTAGACTTAATTATAATTAATATATTCCACGTCATGTTGGAGTATTGTAGTGATATTTTACAGTATCGTATTTATGTACAACTGTCATAAATAATAGTATAAAAATACAGGCCAAGTTATTTCATTATTGGGTTAAAAAATATTTAAGAAGATATATATTTACGTAGCATCTTCAGATATGGTGAAGCTAATAATTATAAAATGTGCTTATCAGTATTGTAAACTTTATCGTAATAATTAATCACAGCCAGGCATAAAATTACCCGCAAATTACCGAAGTCAGTGTGTGTGTGTGTGTGTGTGTGTGTGTGTGTGTGTGTGTGTGTGTGTGTGTGTGTGTGTGTGTGTGTGTGTGTGTGTGTGTGTGTGTGTGTGTGTGTGTGTGTGTGTGTGTGTGCACGCTGACGTTCTCAATTTGGTCCAACTTGATTCAAACTTGACACAAATCCGGTTGTGTTAACATCTTGGATGAGCACGTTAACCGGCGAAATCCGTTCAACAGTTTCAAAATGGCAACCATTACAAATTATTAAAAAATCACAACTTTTTATTAGGAATTTGAAATCTCTTCTAACCGGGGTTCTTTAAAGAATCAACTATCGGTGGTCCAACAATGTGTTTTAATACATGCAACTATATTATAATCTACTAGTTGTGTTGTTTCGGCTAAACCTACATTTGATAACAACCCAAGAATAACCACTTTTATACTGTATTACCTGATCAAAATGTTTCCACGAAATATTGTTCCAAGAGACTTTCCGGAAACTCGTGCTGCAAAGGGAGGAAGAAGTGTACGCGAAAGTGTCTACTTACCCTGTGGGTGCTACCCAGCACCGCCTGGCTGGATTGTCCTCTTGGAGCACCTAGTCACTTCCCGACAAACAGTCCCCCTAGAATCGACTGACCGCGACCTACTTTTTGAAGCGGAAACTTCTTTAGACGCGTTTAGCACTTTTTTGGTAGGTAAAAAGCATTGAGCTCGCGTCACGCTAAATATGTATACGGTGAGTCATATCAATTCAATACAGCTACGAGCTGCGAGACGCCGAGAGTGCAGTACACGTGTAATATTTGCATTAGTGTATATGTGAACCATGAAGGTATAAACAGCAGACAACTCATGCGTTGCGCAGCGCTATACGGCTATACATATATACATACATACATGTGCGGGTGTCCAAAAAAAATGTGTATAAATAAAAAAAAGATTATTTAGTAATTAATGTTGAGAGATTACTTAGTAATTGATGTGTATAAATGAAAAAGTGTTACTTAATAATTAATGTTTTACTTACAGGACCTATTTCTTACATTCAATTTTACATAAATTTGTTTTGAAATATAAATCAGTACATATCAATTAATGAATGTAAATATTACAATGTATATATTTATATTATAAATACAATTACATTTTTTTTATTTGTTCTGGGCTTTTGCAACCTATCACGTGATTTTATAAATAAATAAAAAATATAAAAATGTAAAAAATAAATGAAAAAAGATGAATTTATAATTAATATACAAATTATCCCTGTAGAACTTCATTCTTATAATGAGTTTTAAGTAAATATTCGAATCATGAATTAAAACATAAATCAATATAAATAGTTCGGTTTCATTTATTTAAGTTTTTAATTCTGTCGGCCAGTCCCGCGACTGCCAATTTTTTATTTCCCACGCTTTTACCTGAACTGCTTCTAACAGGCACTGTGTCAGCAGTTTTATAATTTTTCTGCATCTTTGTCAATAGTGTTTATTCTTTGGCTGTATCCTTTTTGCATTTTTTAAGACTAATAATTAAACTTATCTTTCTAATTAATTCCTAATATCTTTTAACTTACGAGTTTTTGAAAACACGATTTCACCATCGTAAACAGCGTTAAAATTAACATGACATAGCATTTAAAATATTCGAAATACATTTACAGCGTTCATTTTCACAATTACAAACTTATTTTAAAGTTCGAAATGGTAATTTATGCGAATTGGAATGCTGCTTATTCACGTGAATTCAGATTTGTAAATGATTGCAAGTTCAAGAACGTAACAGATTTGCTTCCGTCACGCCAACGAGAGCTTCGCTTGCCGTGATTGCTTGTATCGTGTTCAAAACGCATACTGATTTAAGTACTCGGCCTATATATTTAGGATAAGCATAATAAATACATTTAAATACTGTACTTGCGTTCTACTGGTCGCATTCAACGACAAACAGTATTTGATTGATTTTATACTGATGTCACTAACGTGTGTAGTCCGGCATAACCAATAACATACGGAATAAATAGTTAACTCGACGAATTTCTATTGGAAAAATAAGTAATTGGAGCGGCCATCATGGTACTGTCCTAACCCGTGAACGTTGAAATGAACACCAATCCTGTCTCGAAATCAGTTTCTCAGCTGTCGTTAAAATAGGCCTATATTTACGTTACGCTCGCGTTCGCATCAAAATTGGCACTCAAATTCGTTACAGTAATAGTTTGTTCGTTAACTATCTAAATTCGTTCAACAGTTTCAAAATGGCGGTCATTTTTAAAAACACACTTTTTTGTCTTCAATGTTTTTTAAAAATCCGATTTTACCATCGTAATCAGCGACCAAAAACTACATAAGAGCGTTTTGAATCTTCAAAATCTGTCGAATTTAGAAATTTAATTTATTTTCCTATTTCCAATGCTGATTACGACGGTGAAATCAGATCTTCCACAAAAAGTAAGAAAAATCCGCTTCCAGCACATCAGCGAGATAGGTACTAGCAGTGATTTGTAGGGCCTACGTGAAAAAATATCCTTCATAAGAAATACATTAGAAATCCTGACCTCCGGGACACTTTTTGAGGGGTTCAATTAACAAGCGAAATTCGTTCAACAGTTTCAAAATGGCGGTCAAATCAACATATTCTTGAAAATAAGATTTCGTCGTCGTAATCAGCGATAAAAACTGCAAAAGAGTATCATGAATTTTCAAAATCAATCGTAATTAGGCAATTTAATTTGACGACGGTCAGGGTCCACTTTATTATTTTCAACGCTGATTAGGATGGTGAAAAGAGATAAAAAGCAAGGATAGCCTACTTTTAGAAATTCGCTTCAATCACGTCAGCGAGACAGCTGCGAACAGCGGTTATAAATGATTTGTGGGTGAAAAACCGAAAAATATCCCTTAAGAAATATTTGTTCTGAAAACATTTTACTTCCGGCCAACATTTGGGGCATGGGTTTTTTTTATTTAAAAAAAAAGCATTATAGTACTTTATAAGAAATTTTACGAGCTGTAAATTAATTACCGCACAGTTTTTAAAATAGCACGATTCACCTTACCTTTAACATTAAGTTGGTACATTTCTATGATGCACGTATCACATGAACAAACAAAACTTGTGATGTTAATTTAACAGCTGACTGAAGTTCTGTTGTCCTTTGTACAACTTTACTTCCACATAAACACTGTGCTCATATCGTGAAGTGAGTTGATTAATATTCTTGAAGTAATCATCTTGTTTTCCGCTAGAAATGTTATTTTGTTCAGTACACACACACACACACACACACACACACACACACACACATATATATATATATATATATATATATATATATATATATATATATATATATATGTCTCCCCTAGCTTGAAATACTTTATATATCTTGACGCGTTTCAGAATACTTCCGTTATCAAAACGTTTTGCTGCACTAAACCACGATTTTGTAATTTAAATATGCGTTTCAGAATACTTCCGTTATCAAAACGTTTTGCTGCACTAAACCACGATTTTGTAATTTAAATATGCGTTTCAGAATACTTCCGTTATCAAAACGTTTTGCTGCACTAAACCACGATTTTGTAATTTAAATATGCGTTTCAGAATACTTCCGTTATCAAAACGTTTTGCTGCACTAAACCACGATTTTGTAATTTAAATATGCGTTTCAGAATACTTCCGTTATCAAAACGTTTTGCTGCACTAAACCACGATTTTGTAATTTAAATATGCGTTTCAGAATACTTCTGTTATCAAAACGTTTTGCTGCACTAAACCACGATTTTGTAATTTAAATATGCGTTTCAGAATACTTCTGTTATCAAAACGTTTTGCTGCACTAAACCACGATTTTGTAATTTAAATATTTAGAGTACAGAAAAAAGTTTTGATAATGGAAATATTCCGAAACTCGTCAATAAATATAAAATGTCTGAAGCTAGAAAGACAAGATGCATGTATTTTGCAAGCCAGTTAGACTAATGAGGACGTGGGATCAGTGTTAACGGTAAAAGAAAAGCAACGGGAGGAACTGCGGCTGAACTAAAAACCTTTAGGTGTGCAGTTGAGTGACGCAGTAGACTAACCGATGCTTTAGCCACTTCGACCACCAAACCAGTGCAAAATCTACCAAAATAAATTAAATGCTAATATCTCACTATTTGTTTACATATCATTGTATTTTTGAACATGCGTCGTTTTGGTCGCAATATACAGTCGAATTATAAATTTCTTTGGTTTAAAATCTGGTAAATTGTTTTCAGTTGTTATTCTGTATACACGATTAAAATTTGAGCAAAAACCTGATTAACCGATTTGAGAAAAATTAGGGCGAATTTCGAATATACACTAATTGAATGTTAGAGAGTTTGTGCCCCATTTACCGCGGTTACGTTACATATTGGATAAATTTTTAATTAGGAGTGAGACAGAAATATTCCAAAATTTTTTAGTATAAGACATCGAAGTGGACGTTAGTTTATCTGTGCTAAAATTTCATTACTTAGGCATTTCATCACTCCGTGAAATTCTCCCTCGCATCGCTATTCGAGCGACTATAGCGTACCGACATCTGTGACATCACGCGTGACAGATTATACGCCTCAATTAGACAAATTAATAACGAAATATTCAAGAGCTTGTATTATTACGTATTATTACAGGGTACACGATCCGCCGAACGATGTTAAAGCACCTCGAATCGCACGCGATAATTCAAAACAGTTTAATAAAGAAAAAAATATTACTTGTAACGGGTAATAATAAATCTGTTATGTTGGTATACCTGCTGGCACGAAGTTCCCGAAATTCCCGCAGCGCTACTGTGCCATAAATACATCGTGTTAAAATACTGTCACTTCGGGTTGCATCACGATTGTGTGGTGTGGATTTACTGCGTTTCGAGTTGCACGGAATACTAATGTTTTCTTACATGATTTCCAACACGACTCTAGCTGTGATAGTTTTTCAGTAACCACGACTTCAAGAATTAGTTTCGCAAGTTAGAATATGCGTGTGTCTTCTGTTGGCACGCTGATTACGTGCACTTTACAGTGATAAGGGCACGTGCAGACAACCACTGTGGCCTGGGGTATATGGTATCGACAAACAGGGCCGATTTAGATGATCGGCTCTTACAGGCACTTCTGCAGTTACCCAGGGACAGTACGCAATAGTATTCTAAAAACAGGTGACGACCATCTATGACTGTACTACAGAAAATTTGAGACAAGCCTTTAAGAAAACTCGAATTTATAATAAATGTAGCAGTTAAAGCACTTGGAGGACCTTTAAGCTGGTCTGGGGATGTGGAGATAACTTTAACGCTCTGTTCCTAGAACACCGGGTTCCGGAGCGTAAGAGGTTCAATGAGGAGAACCGATTGGCTGGGATCTGCATCTGAGTGTATCGGACTCTAGCCGGCTATAGGGATTTCTCTGTCTCTGGCCGAGGCTGCTATCGATAGGAGGTTAAAAAAGCAACACCATGCGAAATGGGACAATCTTCATGAACATTCCCAAAGCGGAAGTATCATAAGAAAGGTCCTTCAAGGAAGACTTACAGGAGCAGCAGATATCGTAGGAAGAGTAAAATTCAAGAAAATCACGGAGGTTTTTAAAAGAGCACTGTGGTCTAAAGGTGTACATAACATAACAGGAATTTAAAATGAAGGTTACGTAACTTACGATTGTGATGATCTTGCCAGCTGGAGGCTAAGGTATTTGGTTTTCAGAACCCTGACAATCACCAGCAGAATTTCTGATTACTGGATGAAGGCCACCGATCTGTTGAACTAGCACTCAAGAGGTTTAGCTATACAATGGGTCCATTCATAGCAGTGCCTCGGGTTTTATTATCCCTTTCTTTAGATTAGATTTATATTCAAACTAGAGGAAAGGATAAGACAATCCCAGGCACTGTGATCAACAGACCTATTGTACAACTAAACCTCTTGAGTACTAGTTTAGCAGATTGGTGCCCTTAGTAAGTTCCAACATCCACTGACTAGCTCATTATGCTGAAGATCCCTAGGGTCCTGGAAACCACAAAAGTGTATATATGTGGGTGTGTGTTGGTATGGCAACTTGCCCGGGGGAAATCCGGCCAACTTTACTCAAGACACTTCTTTTACCTCACCATTCTGAACCGGAAAAGTGCCTCACCAGCCTGCGGCAGACCTGGTAAACGCCCGGACTTCTACTACTTTTCCTGGAGACTACAGTACTTTGATCCTAGAGAAGTTGGAAACTTCGAAAAGTAAGATCCAAGGATTCGGAAGCGCACAAAAAACCTAAAGGCTGAGATGCCCAGTCAGTAACACCCGCTTTCGTTGCGAGAAAAGAAAGTCAGAGAGCGAAAATTTCCTAAATTAATTTAAACCATGTTCTTTAATTGGTTTTGCAGACAAAAATTAAAAAATTCTGTTTATGAACCAAACATAAAAATCATGCATCACGTATTTTCTTCCTTTTTATGTTAATTACGATAATTTGTTCTAAAACACGATAAATTAACATGCTAGGTTTTAACAACATAATTTGAAATTTATTATAGCCTATTAGTTATTTATGAAATCAGCTGGTGGTTACGAATTAATATAAAACAACCGATCTTTTACTATTACATATTTATCAAAATTAAATTAACGATTCATTTCATATATTTACATCGGTCAAACTTCTTCGCAGTTTCTGTAGTGTAATAGTTATCACGGGGCGCCTCACATGCACAAGGTCCTCAGTTGAGACTTACGACGCGCAAAATATACTTATATATATTTCGAATCATGCAAAATCCAACAATACAACCAGCCCTAAAACATGATTCGTGTTAAAAAATTAATTCAAATTTTTTTTTCAAAATTATCACGTATTCGTTTTATTACAGTCCTTAAGTCTGGTTTTGTTTTACATACTTGTATATCCTACAATTCTTGCTCCCGTAGTCTGAGATATTGCTAAGGAGTTAAATCAATATGCTACTGTCATACGGTGATGAACGGGTTTGTACAAGCGGAGCGAATGAAAACGCGGACAATACCTGCAGCGACAATAGACGTGAACAGTTATTTATAACTTTATCCCTCAGCGCCCGGATACAGGATACATTTGAATTTTTATACGGATACGTTAAGGCTTTTTGAGTCATGAAGTCATGTGACATGGTATTAAACTAGCATTTAAAAAAATATTAGACCTCGCAGTATATCATTAATTAATATACAGTGTTCCACGACAGCGCGAATTTAACCGGTAATCGTAACATTTACGAAAAACGTTAATGGTTCCAAATTTATTAGAAATTGTATGCTCTTTCTCCGGTGAAGCGGTCAAAGTAATAATAGGTCTTGCCGTTCAGCCAGTATTACATGATACAGGATACAGCCAGAATACGTGATCACTCCTGTTACGTTAAATTTGATACGTTACAAAATACGTTAAATTAGAGCCTGCCACCTTGAAACGGTAATGAATGGAGAATTCCGCTCGACACACAGGTCCTTCTCCCGCTGACGTGATGGAATCGAATTTCCAAAATCAATATTTTATCTTACCATGTTTTTGAAAAACTGATTTCTCGATCATAAACAGCATTAAAAAAACATATAGTAGATTTTAAACATCCAAATTGCATTGAAAATACGGAATTCATATTTATTAACGCTCTGACTGTGTTAAATTAAATTTCATAACTTTAACTTATTTTGAAAATTTACAACGCTAAATAAATTTAACTACAGTTACGGCAGTGAAATTATATCTTTAAAAAATTAAAAGATACTAAAAACAATGTCCAAGATATTAGCCGCCCACTCTCCCTCTCTCTCTCTCTCTCTCCCTCTCTGTCTGTCTGTCTCTGTCTCTACAAGGTTCCGGGTCTTAATATGATCGCCGCTACAATAACTCATATAATACATTGAAATCGGTAAATCGCAGATCCACTGAATAAAAGCGCATAATGACACAGGGTGGTATAATATTAAGTAAACAAAGTCGAATAAAGAGATATCGATTTGGAATCTCGACCGAAATGTAGGCGGGCCACAACGAGCGTGATTCATGACGACAGCGTTTCGTGACTTAATATTCATTTTTTTATGAATTGTCGTCAATGTGGAACGCAGCTGATACGCTCTTGTTCCATAATTGGAGTTCTGATCCGATTGTATTTCCACTGGAAAATCGGATATTGAAGCTTCCATCGTGGTAAGACCCAGAGTCAGATGTTTGATCTCAATTGTTTTTATGAAGTGCGATTTAATTCAAACTGGGCAAAAAATCGATTTTCATTACTTACACCTTTTGCTGCCCAACAAAATCCGTTTTAAACAGAAACCTTATACATACCATACGTCGTTCAGATATTATATAAGGTACCTTTATATCAAATTCCAAAACAATCAGTCAATGCGTTTGGCCAAATAAACAAACCAAATGCCGAATAGTCGAGTTGAAACATAGATATCGCTTTGCTCGTCGATCTACAGTTCAAACTCTTCAGCTACAGGAGGGACCGCAGCACAAGTGAATTACAGTGTACCCGCGATAATCCGGCGAATCCAGTAATACGGTACATCCAGTAATCCGACGCGTCCAGTAACCAGGCGCGTCCAGTAATTCGACGAGTCCAGTAATACGGTACATCCAGTAACCCGGCACGTCCAGTAATCCGGCGAGTCCAGTAATCCGGGGCTTCCAATAATCTGACGCGTTCAGTAATCCGACGTGTCCAGTAATCCGGCGAGTCCAGTAATCCAACGCGTCCAGTAATCCGGCGCGTCCAGTAATCCGACGTGTCCAGTAATTCGACGCGTCCAGTAATCCGACGTGTCCAGTAATCCGACGCGTCCAGTAATCCGGCGCGTCCAGTCCAGTAATCCGACGCGTCCAGTAACCCGGTGCGTCCAGTAATCCGGGGCTTCCAGTAATCCGGCGAGTCCAGTAATCTGACGCGTCCAGTAATCCGGCGCGTCTAGTAATCCGGGGCTTCCAGTAATCCGGCGCGTTCAGTAATCCGACGGTTTTATTTAAGAAAAAGTAAAAGAAAAATTAAAATCTTATAGCAACAACTCCCGAGTGTGTGTCAAGTAAACGACAAACATTGAAATTTGGCGAGTTTTTGGAGAGCGAAAAAACTCCTTTTTCCTTTTTCTTAAAAGACATGCACAGGAATACACCAATTTATGGGGCGATAATGCTTGAGAAAGCAGAGGTTTTT